>JAQPZY010001469.1:1477500-1597500 GCA_029931535.1 Margaritifera margaritifera
TGTATGTATGTATGTATGTATGTATGTATGTATGTATGTATGTATGTATGGTGTTTATCGACATATCAGGACTATCCTGGCAACATAGTGGCAATTAGAAGTTAAAATTTGAAAAATTCATATAATAGCATAAAAATCTAATTAAGTCATCTATTTATGCATGTAAACATGTATACTAAATTTAATTTGTCTACCTCATGTGATTTTTGTTACATTGGGCTAACACAGTTTTTTATACAAAGGTCTAAATTTAAACCAAATATATAAAAAGATGAAAATAACAAATTGATGTTGTCCTGAAAATCTAATTAGGTTATCTGCATAGGAATATAAATGTGCCTTTCAAATTTCCTTCATTGTGCTAACAAGGTTTTTCGCAAAATAGTCTATATCCAAAAATTTCAAATATGTGTAAAAAAATAAAACAATTGCTGTAATGACTTTAAAATCCAAGCAAGTCATCTAACTTTAAATACAAATATGCATGCCACATTTTATTTGTCTACCTTAATTGGTTTTGGCTTAATCGTGCTTACAAGAGTTTTCTCAATATAATCTAAGCCCAAAAAATTAACAATTGTGTCAAGCAACTTGAATATTTACTGTAATGACCCGAAAATCTAAAACATAAAGATAAAAAATTACAATACCTAAACATATTCGGTCAAAACCAGTTACATGGACTGCATTCTATGTAATTATGGCTATAATTTTCTAAGGTAAAATGGAGGCTATCTCCAGTGATGTAGGATATTCAAAATGCAGCTGCTGACTTGTCTTGATCTTTTGAACTGTCTGTAAACTGGAACATATGGTAATGATAGGAGGCACTGATTTCATTGAATTCAGCAGGTAAAATAAGAGGATTAGTAAAGCACATTTTTTTGGTGGCAATGACAAAATATTATGTTGGATGAATTTGATAAACAAGGTGGTAATTTGAGAAATGAAAATTTAGCATTATTGACAAAATCTGGATGAGGACAAATTTGCATGCCACAAAGTGGAATGAAATGTGTTTTCTGAGCATATTAGCTTTGTATATGGGCCTCAAAATGACATCATATCCAGGATTTTATAGTATACATGTATTATCAGGTGGAATGGCATGTCAGCACAATACTGGCTACATAGCGACACTTAAAAGTTAACTTTTAAAAATGTAATTTTTTTAAGATAAAAAGCTGAAAAGAAAATATTAGGAAGATAAACTCTTGCAATTAAACATAAAAATATAGTTCTAAAATATGAAATGTAAAACGTAAAGATGTTAAAATTCTTTAGAAAGGTATATATAAAAGATAAAGGTAAACAAGAGTACTGTGAATACGAAATTGGGTAATGTTTAATAATGTATAAAATACATGAAAGAGAATAATAAATTTTATGCTACATGTGACACAAAATTTATGAATAAAATAACCATGTTTCAGTACCTTAATTAACCTGCACAATGCCAACGGGCAGGTTTATTTAACTCTGATGTATTTCCAAGTAGTTAACAATCAATGTGAATATAAAGTATATATATACGAAATGTCTTAAAAATTGTATAAAAATATTTTTGCATTAACTACATGTGACAAACAGAATGGAACAATAAAACATTGGATGATACATTTACATATAGAAACATAATCAACTCTATTCATATCTGATTTGAAAAATCAATAGTCTAATCAAAATATTGCACAAAAGTACACTGGCGAAGATTTAAATACATTATAAATTTGTAGATCATGTCCATCTACAATGAAACACGTGCATCAAGCTATGTGCAAGCAAATAGTGCAAAAATGTCCAGTGGGGTGTGGCAGTAAGTTAAAGTCAAGATTTCTTTGCATTTTTACTGCACCCTATTGGAACTTGGCTGAGCACGACGGATCAAAGTAACTTGAAAGATTATTTTGAACGACATTTTTGTTTACTTCGTGACCGATGAGCATAAATGGTCGTCAATATAAGCCTTATAAACAACCAAATGATTGTTCGAAAGTCATACTGCATGTGCAAATACACCAATCGTCATCATTTGTGCATGTGCAAATACACCAAACGTCATCATCTTTGCTTGAGATTTCTTTAAATACTAAATACAATGAATTATGTATAATGTCTTCTCAACGAAGACAGATTAAATTACACGTATCTACTGACAACGTCTTGAAAACTAAAATCCCCAAGAAGCTGGGAATCACATTCAAGAATTTATCAATTCATTTTAATGGACACATAGATACCATTATTACTGAGCTTATTTTCATACAAATGCATACACAAATCAGAGTTTCTTCCGAAATAAAAGTAAAAATATCTATATTTACAAATAATTAGTAATTTTTGTATAGACTCAGCAATCATATTGCAAAAATTTATGAAATTCAAGTATTTGCCATCACATTGAAGTTGAATGTTGGCTCAAATAAATGTTATGTGACATCTGTGAAAAGTTCACAAGAAGCCTGTTAAAGAGTTTAAGGAAAACAATTGTAAATACCATCATGTTTCCACTTGTATCTATCTTTGACTAATACTGTGTTTATAAAAAGGACATTTTGAAAAACAAACCAACAACTGTTATTAGTTAAAGAATAATAAACTTTGTGTCAGCCTCAGTTTAAAATAAAAAGTTTGCATCTTGAAACCAAAGTAAGTCATTCCAAGAAACCAGAGAATTATAGATTTCATATTAAATCGACCATATCTGCAATAATAGTAATAATAATAATGTACATCTTAATTTGTAATACAAACCATCGGCCCAAACGAAACACAAAATTAGCACGCGGTACATCAAAAGAAAGGTAAGCATGACTAACGTTAAAAGTATGATAACGTTGACAGTATGATAGAACGATAATGAAATATAAATACAATATACTTTGTTCAGTAATAGTGACATTATCATAACTTGTTGTAATTTCATATATTACCATGCAGACATATTAGATAAATAGCATACAACTCATGTATATCAAATAGTATTGCAACTAACATGGAAGATTTTACATATTTCCCATTACAGAGTAGCTAACATTCAAGGCCTTGCAAATAAAGACTGCTAAATTTTATATGACCAGACTTCCATCAATAATACGCACATCTGATTAAATTTCTCTATATTGGGATTTTTATAGATCGATGAAGGTTTGAACCTGTTTTTCTTTGTTCCACAAAGATAGGACAAGTTATAATAAAGTTATATTATTTTTTAAAATCAGCGTTACATAATTAGCAACATCTATCTTAATAACAAAATAGTTTCGTATCTTCCTATATTTGTTCTTAGCGGTAAGTTTCCTGCTCTTAATATAGATCACCTTTAGTGCATTTATAAAAGCGTAATCTATCCACATCATTTATTTCACTATTTAATATTTGTATGAAAATATCTTCACATCGTTGTCTATACATTTCAAAGGAATACTCGCTCATCGAAAGTGTCTTTTCTTAAACATACATCAACAAATCCATATTTAAAAAGTAATTTTCTAACACTGCTTACCCAGCAATCGCAGTTTTTATCTCATTTCAATTAAAGATTGTAATATTATTTCGGGAATCTGTTATCTGGCATTTTCAAAACTCAAAATATATATTTCAAGATCCGAATACATCTAATGTTTTTCATGTTTATTCTACCCAATGGTTGAAAGTTAATTTATGAATCTTCAAAAAGAGATTTATTTTAAATTCAACCAATCCTCCAATCCATTCCACATTTTGTGGGACTTAAGCCACGAGTACACTATAAATTAAGGTCACGCAAGTTTATAAAAGCATGATGACAGATGGAAAGGCAAATGTCAAATAGTTCAACATGAAGATACGTTTGACACAATCCTAACACAAAACTCAAATTCAATAAAACTCATGAATACGAATTAATACTAATTCCTATGTGTTGTTCCACAAAAATATCAAATGCATTGGAATGACAAACGAACAACGAGAAACACACAGGCTATTCCTGAACATCAGCATTAAGTAACATCTTCAAATGACACGCCAAACTGTCCGGACTGCTGGGTACCGCATTATTTTTTTAGACAATCCATTGGCTTAGTGGCTTGGGCAATACTGTTGGTGGTGGTGTTTCTTGAAATTTAGCACCAGCATATGCTATTTCTTGTCGTGAAAGTGATAGTGAATCTACGATTTCCTAGTTGTTCAAGTCAATTGGTTTCGTGGTCGTTGATAGGCTTCGTCTATTCGCATAACGCGGTCTTTTATTTTTGTCGCCAAAGGTGCTGATAAAGTTGTCTGACTGCTTCGGCAATGGAGTACCTCTGTCTCTCTTAAACCCATATCGATGCCGATGGATTCTACTGTTGCGCTGATTTTCATTTGTTGAACTGTACATGGCTTCAGTCCAATTCATTTGCAAATCTAAGGTCAAATAGTCAACACGGAAATATAAAATACAATCTGTTCACTGTTTCCGACAAAATTGACACTTCTAACTTGCCAGACATTCCTATCATTTCATTTAAAGAATAAAAGAAGCTTTTGGCTAAAATTTCATTTGGATAAATTTGTTGAAAGTTTCAAGATAGCAACCAAGAAGTAAGAAGTTTTCGCTTACTACTACTACTACCACTACTACTACCTCTCTCTCTCTCTCTCTCTCTCTCTCTCTCTCTCTCTCTATATATATATATATATATATATATATATATATATATATATATATATATATATATATATGTATGTATGTATGTATGTATGTATGTATGTTATTCGATCATGCAGACTATTTACATTTTAGAAAAGCATTTGACCTGGTCAATCGCATTGCCCGATCACTACTTATGTTTTCACTTTAAGCTGTTATATCTCCGGCACGTATTTGGTTATTATAAATATAAACTACCCAAGCTGAAGATAAAAGTCCTTTATCTACACCACCCTCCTGCACTCCATCAATGCCAACGTCTTTTTTCTTTTTTGTTGTTTTGCGAGTATATAATAACATGTTTCTGCTGTAAATGCTTACAAGTTACTGTCGGACGTTATTACAATATTGTATATACAATTTTCTTTTAGTACCTCATTAGCATGTTTCAATGTTTGCAGTATTATGCCTTCAATAATCACATCAGCTACATTATAAAACTAAATTATTGTTAATAAGGAGAGAGCTCAAAATAAGCTTATGCTTGTTGCTCAATCCTATATCTCCTGTTAACTTTTATGTACTTTCTACGATGACTTCTGTAAAAGAAAATACTGTTTAAACCAATCGCATTATTGTGATACAGCAATTAGGAATTTATAGATGTTCAAATTTAACACTATCTTTTTTTAGCTCATATTTAAACAACAGATGTCAAACCATTTGTTTTAGTGGCGTTTTAGGTGATACATCCATGGTACTATTGGAGTTCCTCGAGGGTCAATTGTAATACCACTTTGCTGTTTTAATGTCATATGTTTATGTATGCGGATGACAGAGCTGCTGATGCTGTAAGTAAAACATATTGAAGAAATTGAGGGTATGATAAATTGTGACATGTCAAACTTTTCAACTTGGTGCACCAACAATGATGTGGGCATAACTTCTCAAATAGCAAAGGTTTTACTAATTGCCACTATTCAAATGAAAAGGATAATACAAAAGGATTTTTCTATATACCTGCAGATGACATGTCAAACTTTTCAACTTGGTGCACCAACAATGATGTGGGCATAACTTCTCAAATAGCAAAGGTTTTACTAATTGCCACTACTCAAATGAAAAGGATAATACAAAAAGGATTTTTCTATATACCTGCAGAGATGACCACCTTTAATATGTCACTCATTAAATGATTAGGAACCACACCTGATGACACTCTATAATGGAATTAACAAATGAACTCTGTATGTACCAAAATTTCCTTCACATTATTTCGTTTTGAAAGAATTAAGCACTTTTTAACGCCAAAATCAAGAATTACTGTTTACGATTCTTTCATTTTACCTAGTGTTTGATTATTGTTCCAATATTTGGGTACACTGTTCATCTTATTTTTTAAAACGCATGGAACACATTTCAAAAAGAATGTGACTAAAACTATTTTGGATTAAAATTAGTCAACACCCAGTTAAACTTTATTTGAAATCTCTTAAAGATATGTGACCTTTCAAAGACAGAATAAAATACAACGAATCAGTCCTCATGTACATAGTTCAAAACAACCTGGCACCCGATTATCTGAATACGTTTACTCCAGTCTCGGTAGTTTATACTCAAGTCAGGTTCTCTTATGCTAAAAAATCAATTAGGTATCCAAAAACACGAGACTGAAATGTTTAAAAGGAGCTTTACATGCAACGGTGTTTGAATATGGAATATATATTAAGATATTAATTAATAATTATATTAATACGTATATATTTATTATGGAATATCTTCCCTAATTATATTAAATCATATAAATACATTGCAGCTTTAAAACACAAATCTAGAAAAGTATTTTTAGTAAAAAAAAGAAGTATAAGTTTCTTGTTTGTTTTTTTGTTGTTGGTGTTGTTTGGGGGATGTACTTTGTCGCATCCGGTCTGTGATAATACTTATCTTACGCGCTTCGTGTAGTTCATTGTACATTATATGAATTCTTTAAAGCATCTCGATCCTGTGTGAGATGATTCTACGGCTCAACAGACCATCAAGAATAAATAAAGCATATTATTATTATTATTAGAAGCAGCAGCAGCATCATTACCACCTTGTCGCCATACATTTTATTTATTGTAATGCTCATGTTGCTATAAATGAAAGTAATTTGCCAATCACAAGGCCAGCACAGAACAGAGTAACGAAAACAAACACAATTGAATATATTGTGATACAATAATAATTACAAAGGTATTATGAATAACTACTACATATATCGTTTAAAGGAAACTTAAATGTAATTAGGAGAGAGAGGGAGTTACAAAGAAAGTTTATTCCTACACCCGACTGTCGCTAAATGAGTGGCTAAATGAGTGGTACTATTATCGGTTTAAATCAATTTCAGGCGTGTGATCTAGATTTATGCATCCGATGCTACTTAAAAGAAGTGCAAGTTCAATTAAGTATCGACCGCGCGAATAATTCTGAAACTTCCTATTACGACTCCCTCGAATGTTTTGTTTTCACGGCTAGAATGGCTATCTATACAAAAACTTATTCTTTATTTTAAAGGAATCATGACATATAAGTCTCGATACGATCTTTCTCCAGATAATATCTCTAACCTAACTGAATTAAGATCATCAAATACTGAGCGTAATCTCCGATCAACAACTAACAACGAACTCCAGATTCCGTGGACGAAAATCAACCATTTCAAAAGCTCTTTTACTGTATCAGCACCTACCTTTTGGAATACCTTACCCTTCAGGATACATAATCAAATTCCCTTGCTTCGTTTAAAACCCCATTAAAGAAATTCTCTTTTGACCAGCTAGAATGATATATTAAAGCTTCCCAATACAGAATTTTATCATTGCATCAAGAGATAATCTGTGCATGTTTAATTTTATATATGTATATATGACTTCTGACATGCTGAAATGTGTATACCTGTGTATAGTATATTGTTCATATATGTACCTGTTGACCACTATAGTTACATATATTTCTTTCTTAACATGACCTATTACAAAAAATGAGAACCGCATGGCAGATGGGTCTTTCATGACCAAATGTGTTATCCTTGTTAAATAAAGATTATTATTATTATTATTATTATTATTATTATTATTATTATTATTTACTGTGCCACATTTTTGACACTTCTCTTAATATCTCAAGATTTCCAGATTCTTGGAAATTAGCAAATGTTTTCCCAGTATATAACAAAGGATTTAAAACAAATGTTTCAAGTTTCAAACTATCGCCCTATATCACTCCTTTGTATTTTGTGCAAGGTGTTTGAAAAGCGTGTCTACAAATATTTCCATAATTATATTGTTCAGCATAATTTGATTGTACTTAATAAATCAAGCTTTACAACCGGCGGCTCTACAACAAATCAGTTTCTAGATATTTATAATACAATTTGTTTAGTTCTAGACCAGGGAAAGGAAGTTAGAACTGTTTTTTCTGATATAAGTAAAGCATTTGATCGTCTTTGGCGTTCCGGATTACTTATTAAACTTAGAAAGATCAGTATTCAATGTAGTTTCCTGTTGTGGTTAGAACATTATTTGTCATTAAGAAAGCAAAGTGTTATCCTGAGTTCCCGATTCTAGGATTTTCAAAGTACTAATTCAGGAGTCCCTCGAGGATCGATCCTTGCACCATTAATATTTTTAGTATATATAAATGATATTGTAAATGATATACACTCATCACTTAGAATATTCGCTGATAATACTTTGCTATATATAATCGTTGAAAATCCAAATGAGGCTGGTCGAATTCTAAATTTGGACATTAAAACATTACTTGTATGATCCCGTCTTTGGCTAGTGATCTTTAACCCAAACAAAAGAGAGTCAATGCTCATAACACGAAAACAAAATTAAAAAATATCCATTATATGCTGCAGATGTCTAGCAAAGATAATCAAGACGTATTCCAACATAAACATTTAGGTATTATATTGTCTGGTGATGCCGCCTGGCACGCACATGTCAAGCATTGGTCTGAAAAGGCTTGGGAGAAAGTTATTACTTTCAAGAACTTGAAATATAGCTTGGGTCGCTTGTCCTTGGAAACAAATGTATACATATTATATACTTCTCTTGTTTGATTATGATGATTGTATTTGGCATAATTTTACTATGCAAGAAAAAGAATCACTGGAAAAAAATAAATGTGGAGGCTATGAGAATAGTAACAGGTGCTGCCAAGAGTGCGGTTCGGGCACTATTATATAAGGAAACCGGGTGGGATAGCCTGAATTTTCGACGTTATAAGCATAAATTAATTCAGTTTCTTTTTAAAATGTACCATGGTTTTGCTCCAATGTATTTACAAGATGTAATTTAACCGTTTGTTGTAACAATGAGACCTACACAACTCGATCATCGAATACTATTCGGCCCCCTTTGTGCAGAACAACATTGGATCAAAAATCATTCCACAATTCAAATCTGGAACACGTTACCAATTTAAATAAGTAACCCAGCCATTAAAAGTCTTTAAAGTTACCCGAATCGGGATAAATATAAAATTCCTTCGTATTATTATGTTGGTGATTGGGTGGATCAAATTCAGCATACGCAATTGAGAACCAAATGCAGCAGTTTAAATAACGATTTATTCCTAAATCTTTTTTATAACAATAGGTACTATCATGCGGACAAGTAGAAACAGCTGAACGCTTTCTGTTAGAATGTCAAAAATATACACCTCTGAGACACTGCGTTCTATTCACATTACCGTATCGACTTACATTTAAGACATTATTATCTGGCAACCCTATGTACTCAGATGAAATTAATTACGCAAATATGTATGGCAGTGCAAACCCTCATAACATTATCAAACCGTTTTTCAAATTAATACACAGGTCACAACCACACATGTGTATTCCATCTTTACTTACTATTATATGATATCTTAAATAATTACATATACTAGAATTGATCATGTATTTTTTATATTTTTATATGACCTATCTACTTTAAGTCAGTAGACAATTATTAATCGTTAAAATTTCTCTGTAATAGGGAGGCAGTTTTCAACAAGCTTCCAACTTTCTACTGAATCCCCATATACTGTATTTTTATAAATCATACGGGAAGATGTTCTCTTGAGTAAATAATCTTCAAACAAAATATATGTCATTTGTCAAACAGAAATCCCAAGCTAATCAAGCACGATTAAAAGACTCAAAACGGTCCGATCAAAGGCATTCTGTACTCCAATCCTACGTAAATAATTTACCATCAATGATCAAAGGTGACTTAACGGGTGAAAACAGTTAATCACTTACCGGCACAGGTGTGAATAGACTCCAGGTCAGCCGAGTTTACAAAGAAAGTTCTATACATTATTTACAAAGTTTCGAACAAGTTTTATTTTGTTTCTCCAGAGTGAAAGACTATATTATAGAATTAATAGTAGCATTCAGGCATTCTTCATAGTTACATTGGATTGAGAGGTCATAAACGAATTTGTTTCATTTTGTGTGTGGGATATTCTACTTTTGTGATATTAATACTGTGCATTCTGGATTAGTACTGTGTCTTCAACCTTAATAATTATACAGCTCCGTGGAATTATCGGAAACATTTCTAGAACTTGTGATATTCCATATTCACAAGGATTAGTTGGATATAACTTATTCTTATTAACACATTAGTACAGTGAAGGTTACTTCATTCGGAATATTTGGATTGACTTCCGGATCAGTGAACATTAAAACAATTTAGGACTTTTAAGGATATTATATACTGTAAGTTATTTTTAATTCTTTCGCTTTAATTGTTTGTTGAAATATTTTAATATTTTAGGAAATTAAAGATTTGTATTTTAAATCTTGAAAGCTTGTTTGAGTCTTTTCTTTTGTTACATTACCCCTAGTCGTAACAGAAGAAATTGGGGAGCTCGTCTTGGATTAGAAATTTAAATAATTTCGGGATCCGAATTTGAATATTTTGGGATTTAGATCTAATTAAATATTTTCGAGGTTTTAATATTTCAGAGATTTTGATACTTCGGAAAGTTTTCTTTATGGGATTTGAATTTCATTGTTTGAAATTTTAGTGGTCTTTTTGATTTCCCGATTAGGAAATAAAAGAAACGAACAGGCTTTCATAATGACATCCAAAGTAGATAGTTTTATATCTGATCCTACCCAGGAGAAATTTGAGTCCTTAAAGAAGGACGAATTACTTCAAATTGCTAAACATTATAGTCTGACTGAAGCGAAAGCTTCCGTGTTAAAACAAGATATTAGGAGTATCTTGATACACTATTTGGTACAAACAGGTATTTTTGAAGAGGGGGTTTCAAGTGTCAAGAAAAAAATCTCCGTCTAGTTTAGGAAAGAAATTACAGATAGCTAAGGACATAGAGTTAGAAAAGCTCAGATTACAATGGTAACAAATGCAGATGCAAGAAAGAAGGGAAGAAAGGGAAATAGATAAGGAAAAAAGAGATAGGGAATTAAGAGAGAGAGAAAGAAGGGAGGATAAAGTAAGAGATAATGAAGTACAGAAGGAATTAAGGGATAATGAAGTACAGAAGGAATTAAGGGATAATGAAGTACAGAAGGAATTAAGGGATAAAGAAGTTCAGAAGGAATTAAGGGATAATGAAATACGAGAGAGGGATAAGGAAAGGAAAATACAAGATAGAAGGGAACAAAGGGAAATGCAGGATAAAGATAAGGAACGTGAATTTCGATTAAGGGAATTATAATTGACCAGTAAAGGGCACTCTCATGGCAATACGGGTTCATACTTTGATATAGCCAAACATATGAGACAGGTTCCCCCTTTTAGAGAAAAGGAGGTAGACAAATATTTTCTCAGTTTTTAGAAAATTGCCGAGAATCTGAAATGGCCTAATTGGAATTGGAATTCATTATTGCAGAGTGTGTTTACTGGCAAAGCTAGTGATGTATATACTGCACTTTCAATTGAACAATCTGCTGATTATGAATTGGTCAAAGAATATATCTTGAGGGCTTATGAGTTGGTACCTGAAACTCATCGTCAAAACTTTAGAGATTGTAGGAAGGAAACTAATCAGACTCATGTAGAATTTGCTTCGGAAAAAAAACAACGTTTGTTTGCAAGATGGTGCACGTCTAAGAAGGTTAATTGGGATTATGATAATATTGAGCAACTGGTATTGATCGAAGACTTCAAGAATTGTGTCATTAATGATATTAAGGTATATCTTAATGAGAAAGGAGTTGAGACTTTAGAAGAGGCAGCCAACACAGCTGATGAATATTCTTCAATACATAAGGTTACATTTGTAAATAAATCTTCCTCTCAACACGCTTATGTTAAGAAACCATTTCAGACTCGTTTGAGTAATTTCAGACCTGAGGCTGATGTATCTGTGAGGAATCAAAATTCTGATAAAGAGTATCAGAAAACCTTATCTCTACCCACGTGTTCCTATTGTAAGATGAAAGGACACGTTTTTTCTGATTGCTTTAAGTTGGAAAATAGGCAACGGAATTTTAATAGAGCAGTTCCAAATGCTCTAGTTATTAAGAAGTCAAGAGCAGAGTCATATATCAAGGATGATATTTGTTTGAAGGCGTGCATACCTCAGTCTGATTTTTTAATGAAGGAATACGAACCATTCATGTCGAAGGGTTCTGTGTCACTTGTTGGTGACTTGGGTAAGTCTACTCCTATTAAGATATTAAGAGACACAGGAGCTTCTCAGAGTCTATTGTTAGATAGTACTTTGCCGTTGTATGAGAAGACTTCTACTAGTGAAAGTGTATTAATACAGGGGGTAGAATGTGGATATGTTAATGTCCCTCTTCATTGTGTTAATTTGTCATCAGACTTAGTTTCGGGACCTGTGACCATAGGAGCAGTGGCTTCTTTGCCTATAAAGGGCATCCATTTTTAATAGGTAATGACCTAGCGAGAGATAAGGTCGTGGTTAATCCACTTGTAACTGACAAGCCTAGCATGGATCAACAAGTTGGTCCTATTGAAGTGAAAATCCCTGGTTTATATCCAGCTTGTGCAGTTACTAGAGCTATGGCAAAGCGTGCTCTTGAGAATGATGGTGTTCAACAGGATGAATTTCCTTTAGCGGACACCTTTTTGGGTCAGGCTTTTAATGAGGTCACTTTTGCTCCTAGTAAAGTTCAATTAAGTATTGATCACAGTGATATTCTTTCAACTGCACAATTTCATAAAATTAATCAGGGTGAAATAAGACAAACACTAGTTGTCTTACAACAGGTGGATCCAGAGATCTCCTGTTTGTTTCAGGGGGCTATGACTGAAACTGAAGCCACGCAAGAAGGAACTTGTTACTTCTTGAAGAGTGAAGTCCTTATGAGGAAATGGAGACTGCTCGGGGTACCAGCTGGTGACGAGTTGTCAGGTAGTAATCAAATAGTAGTTCCTAGATCCTATCATCAGGAAATATTTTGTGTAGCCCATGAAACGTCGTTGTCTGGTCGTTTAGAACTAAATAAGACGAAGTTAGGCAACCAGTACTTGTTGACGAGGTGTGCGTCCACAAGTTTTCCAAAACCTATTCCTTTGCGGAATATTAAAACTGAGACCATAATGAAAGCTTTGGTCAAGTTTTTCACACTGCTTGGTCTTCTTAAGTCTATATTATATAAGACTTTAGAACGAATAATTAAAACATATTGTTATGAGATAGAGTATAATTGGGATTTGTTGTGGAACAGAAAGGGAGTAGGATGAAGGTGTCCAATTATTTTTATTTGCTGCGGAGAGGGGGGGGGGGTCAGTTTAGGAGTTTTCAGCCAGGTGATAGAGTATTAGCTCTGCTACTCATACCCCAAAATCCTCTTCAGGTTAAGTATTTTGGCCCTTATACCAGTGATAAAAAAGGTGAGTGATTTAAATTATATTAGTAATACTCCTGGGAGGAGAAAGCAGAAACAACTTTGCCATATTAAAATGTTGGAACAATATGTAGACAGAAATAGCCATGTAAATTATCCAATTACTTTAGTAGTACCTGTCCCACAAATTCGACATTTGAATGAAGATGAGAAATCTGATAAGATGATTTTTAGGTCACTACTCTTCGCAATACGGAAATTCTCGACGATCTGGACCAGAATGTTTCGCATATATTGCCGCCTGAGATTAACGAACTCAAGCAGTTGATAAAAGAAAATGAATTTTTATTTCCAGACATTCCACACGAACCAACAAAATTTTCCATGATGTTGCCTCTCAAACAAGACTCTCTGTAGAAAGAGATTCAGAATTTACTGGAAAATGATTTTATTAACCAAGTAAAAGTGACTGGAGTTCACCATATTTTAGTGCCGAAACCCGATAAGACTTTCCGTATGTGTACAGATTATAGAAAAGTAAATAGTGTTACCAAGACAGATTCATTTCTAATTCCTAGACAGGATTGGAAATCCCAAATACATCACAAAATTTGACCTATTGAAGGGATTCTACCAAATTCCACTTACGGAGAGAGTAAAAGAAATGTCTGCATCGATGACTCCAGATGAACTTTACCAATACAAAGTCATGCCATTTGGGATGAAGGGTTCCCCAAGTTTTCCAACGTTTGATGAAAATGATAACATCTGGAATAAGAAATTGCGATCCTTACATCGATGATGTCATCATCTGCAACGACACGTGACAAGATCACATAACAAAGCAATTCTAGAAAAGACTCAGCGAAGCGAACTTGACCATCAATTTTAATTAAAGTGACTTTTGTCGTGCCTATGTTACCTTTTTAGGGCATGTTGTGGGACATGGACAAATAAAACCAATAGACGCTAAGGTTACGGCTATTTCTAAGTAAAATTTAATCGCTGATGCACTTTCACGTGTATAATACTACAGTTACACTGTTTTGTATACATGAATGTATCATGTATTATTTTTTTATGCAATCAGTTATATGAATGTTAGAAGTATGTACTAAAAGAAAGTTTTATTGCATAAAACGTTTCGTTTTCGAAAAGGGTGAGGATCTTAAGGAATTATATATATCATTTTTATTTTAATAATGGTATAGTTTATTAGTTTAAAATCTCTGTTCTTAGTCTAACAGCTGTCGTCTTGCCGTGAGTACACATACGGTATTTTGGATTAATATTTCAAAGCATTAGTACATCACGTGGTTTTAGCGCGCGTGAGGTATGAACTTCTGACCTAGATTCTAAGAGTAAATACTTTGTTATTGATAAAAATGTCAGTGTAGAAGTACTTTAAGTGGTATCACGCATAAACTAATTTCTGATTGGTTCGGAGAGGGTTGCAATATTTCGAAATCCCCAGTTGTTTATCAAAGACGTAATGGGTTTTATTTTTTTTCTCCGTAGTGGAAGACTATATTATAGAATTAATAGTAGCATTCAGGCATTCTTCATAGTTACATTGGATTGAGAGGTCATAAACGAATTTGTTTCATTTTGTGTGTGGGATATTCTACTTTTGTGATATTAATACTGTGCATTCAGGATTAGCACTGTCTTCAACCTTAATAATTATACAGCTCCGTGGAATTATCGGAAACATTTCTAGAACTTGTGATATTCCATATTCACAAGGATTAGTTGGATATAACTTATTCTTATTAACACATTAGTACAGTGAAGGTTACTTCATTCGGAATATTTGGATTGACTTCCGGATCAGTGAACATTAAAACAATTTAGGACTTTTAAGGATATTCTATACTGTAAGTTATTTTTAATTCTTTCACTTTAATTGTTTGTTGAAATATTTTAATATTTTAGGAAATTAAAGATTTGTATTTTAAATCTTGAAAGCTTGTTTGAGTCTTTTATTTTGTTATATTACCCCTAGTCATAACAATATATATATATATATATATATATATATATATATATATATATATATATATATATATATATATATATATATATATATATATATATTGGGATCTGGAGCAATTCCGATTCACCCTGTGGTAAGATGGAATTGACAGAAGCCCTTTAAAGTTTGTTGTTTGTTCTTTTCTTTTTCTGTTGCTAGAAACGGCATCTTTAATCCCGGGATGTTTTCTTCTAAATGTGGTCAAATTCTTTTGAGTGTTCTTTAAAAAGTTTTTTATTCCTCTGATTGTAGTAATGGCAGCCATATTCGATGGCAATTTGGCATCACTTGTACCAACTTTAAAGGCTTTCATATGCTAGGATGCTCCCTGTCAAATGTTTTTGAAATTGGACTTTGCGATTTTAGAGAAGTCGAAAATAGCAAATGTGGAGGAACAATGCACGACGGACGCAGGACCGAAAATAAGCTAAAAATTGAAGCTAATCGATTTTTTAATTATATCATAACAAGAAAATCTACGCATTTTTTAGTGGATATAACAAAATATTTGACTCGTAAAAGTATAACTAATGTTTTTACTTGTTACTTTGCCACTGGTGAAAATAATATTTTCACACTTAAGTCGTGAAATAATTTCTTACATCCACTAAACGAGGTAAATATTCTCTTGTTATAATCAGAACAAAAAAAACATGTTTTGCATTGGGTAAGACTTTTAGCTTAACAAACCCTTTAATCTGACGGAGCACCATAATAAGCAACTTGTTTTTCACCTCTCTCTTCCCTGGTATGATTCTCTATTGTGTTGCATGGAGGAAACAGCAAACACCCATCAATCAGTGCTTCATTCCAGACCTGGTTTCTACTGTCTCAGAGGCGACCAGTGTCTCTGGGACACTCAGAGTCTAATTTCTGTTTATTGTATAACAACTTCGATTGCCCATATATTGACGCATGGTGGTATGTGATGAAAAGAAAACCGGAAATGGCGAAGAAAAACACTGACTTTGGACGGACGACCATGTACCCTCGCCACTGGGGTGCAAAGATGTATGGTTCGAGCATATCCATTACTGTATGCAAGCCTGATATATGACTAGATATCGTTTCTTGTTTTTTCTCGTTTATGTGCTTTATCCAATTATTGAGGATTTAATGCATGCAAGCCTTAATAATAATAATAATAATAATAATCATATCATCAAACAAGTTGATAGCAAGTATTATACAGGTTTGTGACAAAGAACTAACATTATTTTGCGGAAGCTCTTTTTCTACTTTCAGTCACAGTGACCTTGACATTTGACTCCAAAATAAGTAGGCTTCTTCTTTATCCCAAATACAATTTAAGCACAAAGTTTGATCCACTTCTGTGATGTAGAACGATGTTATTGTGCGGAAACCATTTTTCTTCTTTACATCACAGTGACCTTGACCCTAGACATTTTGACTCTGAAATGGATACGGTTAATCCTTACCCAAAGTGCAAGCAATCCACGAAGATTGGTAACTGTAGATGAATGGGAACTAGAGTTATTGTATGAAAACCCTTACTTCTTTCAGTCAAAATGACCTTGAACTTTCACCCCAAAATCAATACTGTTCTTCATTACCCCAAGTGCAAGCCACCCACAAAGACTGATAACTGTAAATGGTGGTGAACTCGATGAATTGTGCAGAAACCATTTTTGCTCTTTAAGTCACAACGACCTTGACTTTTGGACCCCAAAATCAAGAGGCTTCATCCTTACCCCAAGTTCAATCCATTCACAAAGTTTGGCAACTATATATAGTGGAGAACTCAAAGTTATTGTGCAGAAACCATTTTTATTTCTTCAGTCAGTGACCTTGACATTTGACCTCAAGATTGATAGGGTTCTTCCTAACCCCATGTGCAACCCATCTGCAAAATTGGTAACTGTAGATGGTGGACAACTCGAGCTATTGTGCGGAAACGAAATTGGCAACAGTTGGACATCATAACAGAAAATGCTTTACCTAATGACACCCATATAAAAATGTGCTTTTTTAATATAAGAAAATATCTACAAGATTTATAAAATAATTGCAGTCATATTAGATATGAAGTATATATTTATATACTAACTCATTCATCTTATAAGACAAGGTTAGTAACTCCTCTATATTAAAGGCATGATCTTTACAACAACTCTTTATTATGATGAAAAATGTCTGGAATCAAACTTGGTTGTTGTAACAAGAATTGACTGTGCTAAAAGAAAAGGAGTGCAACTGAATAACAGGATTTTAAACACAGGCACAATTTTTATATTTATGATGGCAGTGAGATCTTGTAAAATGCACTGTCTGACTAAACATCTGAAAGTCGAGGTTTTAAGTCCCACTCTTGCAATTGTGGATAGATTGATAGAGATAAAATGACAGAAATATCTTTGTACTAATAAACACACAAAGACTTACATTTTCAAATTTGACATCCTTTATTATCTTTATCACAGAAAAAAATGCACAGGGGCAGAGATCTGCAGCATAACTTAAGTTATACAAACTGTAGCAAGGCCTTAAGTTTCTAGCAAGCAAATTTAAAATGAACAAAACTGTAACTATAATATAAAGGTTTGTTTGAAATAAAAAAACTGAAAGAATACATGCTGACAAATTCAAACAATAAAAACTCCAGAAAAGTATAGGCAGAAAAAAAAATTATTAGGGACATTTTGAAAATTTGTTTTCAGATCTATTCAATGACAACTTACAAAATAACACATTACTTTACTTTATATCTATGAATTAACCTAAGCGCATGGTTTACAAGTGGAAGCAAACGGTCTGTGAAGAAGTGTACATTAATGGCATAAATAAACTGTATTATGTGCACACAATTTCCTTCTTCAACAAACTTTAAGTACACATGCGGATACCATCTCTTTAAAATACCTTTCGTTGGATTATCAAGTACATATACTTGAAAAAGAAAATCTAATCAATGGTTCTTGTTTTTAGTTGCATTTGTATACAGTGTACTGTCAAAGAAAAATGACAATATAAACAACACATTTATTGAAAGACATAATGGCAAGCCTTTTAAATAATATACAATACTGGATGGATATATATATATATATATATATATATATATATATATATATATATATATATATATATATATATCACTCAGAAGTATTTTATGGAAATGCCATCACTGCCATGCACATTTAATTCTGACACTAATTTCAGAAAACATATACATAAGAATATATTTCTGTATGGCACTTGACCGGTAATACATAGCAAAAGCAATATTGAAAACAATGTTTTACTAATAACCAGGAACACATTTTATAGTATATGAAAATTTTCTGTGAAGAATTACTTAAATACATGCCGTATATCAGCACTATAATTGACATATAAAGCTGCTATTTCCAGTGGTGTCGTAATAAAAGTCTGTGTTTTTATGCACTCAATAATTCACGCAATTTTAACTACAACACTCATGACAACACACTGTTGTGCACAACATGCATGCATGCATGAAGTTTGGTCCAAACTCTTTCAGATCATCAGAATGTACAGTTGTAGGTTTTGTAATAATTTATAGGTTTAGAACATTGATATGTACAGTTGTGGGTTTTGTAATACATTACAGGTTTAGCAGTAATACATCCATCGGGAAGGAAAAGGGGTTAATTTTGGCAGTATTTGCAGAAAAGGCAAACCATGCCAAATTGAAAACTCCCAATAGTATATTATCATAAATGTATATAAAGTTCACTGAACTTTTTAATCAGAATAGAGCCAACATTAATCCCCACTAATAAACCTATCTCAGTAACTTTTATTACAATAATAAATCAAAGAACGTTTTTCTTAATGAGACAGAGTCAAACAGTCATCTTACTGATGATGTGTAATACAAGAGGATTTTAGAATTCTCTTTTCATATTAAATTTATGAAAGAACTGATTTATTTCTATTGTTAACCCTGGTAAACGGAAATAAAAAGACAAAATACACCAATGTAAATGACTATAAAAGCGCTCAATTGTACGACATAAATTACATAGATGTTAAGCTTACACCTTTTGTTATATTATAACAGATACATTACATGTGTCATACCAACAATATGAAATGGGTTTATGAAATGTCATATCCATGAGGTCATGACCTAAATCGAGTTTCAGATACAACAAACACTATATACTCATATTCTTTCATATAAGAGTACTTAAAAGGCAAGCTACATCCGTATGGCTTCCAGGAAGCTGCACTTTTCTTCTCTTCTTACCATATATACTCGCTTATAAGTCAAGTCCAATTGCAAACTGCACCAACAGATCTGCCATTGCATAATGTGCCAGCAGATCTGGGTCTATCCAGTTTGTTGGAAGCAATCAGTAGAACAAACACACAGACCCTAATCTGCTAGCACATTATGTTATGGCAGATCAGGGTCTATGTTGTTGGCAGTAGGACTCAACTTTTACGTAAGGATATAAGGTATATCACAAAGGGAGAGAGCATGATTCATCCAATTATGAACAAAATCCATCAATGGAATTTGAAAATATAACCACAAAAAAAAAACGTAACCCAAAAATTGACAAAACTTTTTTCTATGTGACCTTAACCCCAAGGTCAATGGAATGGAACAAGTGTGTCACCAAATATATTTTCTTAGCATCAAATATGATTCATTCCAAATATGAACAAAATCCATCATGGAGTTTAGGAAATGGAGACAAATGAATCAACTTTACTCATAACCTTGTTTGCAAATTTTCTATGATGTGATCTTGACCCAAAGGTCAAAGGGGCGACCCAGCGTATTGCAGAATGACTTGTATTAGCTTCATAATATTTCATGCCATGTTTTATGAGAATCTATCAAGAGATTTAGGAAATATACACAAATGAAAAACTTCAACAAAATCCTCCATAAACTCTTGACATCAACACCAATGCCACTGCCCAGAGAAGTGACTGCTATATTTCGTTTTTCCACTAACTTGAGCTCAACAAAATTAAGTGAATCCATTTCTAGGTTTCATGGATCCATGGGACATTTAAATCTAACATTGTGGGGTTTGGTTCAGCAGGCTTAAAGTAATGTAACATTCTGCATCAAAAGTAGACAAAAAAGGCGACATAACCTCTGGACTCGTTTTCATTCCCCTTCTGAAACTGATGCATACAAAATGCATTCAAGCATGGGAAAAAGTAAAGTTTAACCAGTGTGTACACAAACAAATATGGAATTTATCACCGAGGGCCAAAACACACAAAAAAGTGCATCTACTCAAACTGGAAACTGCCCAATAAAAGCTGTTTTAAGTATTCAGGATTTTTCTTTTTGTTGGTTTTAATGGCACTTTTAACATATTACTGGGGTATATCATGCCAAGAAAATGGAAACAACATGCCTTTCCCCAAGAACACACTGAGGCAGACAACTCAGACTGGCCTGTACAGATATCAAACCTGCGACACATGGAGTATGAGTCTGACGCTCCACCAACTGAACTACCATGGCTCCCCAAAATAATGTGTGTAAAAGAACTGAGAGAGCATCAGAGACATGGATGCAAGGATTAATGTCATCTCTGGAGTACTAAATGATACAGCAACATGTGAAATAAACCTGCTGTTCAGGAATGCTCAAAAGCAATTGATATATGAATATATAAAAACTTTTACCTTATTTCAGAGGTGACAATAAAAAAAAATTTAAAAAAAGTTACACACTTGAGAACACAAGATGTAGAACCCAGTGTCCTTTTTTGATATCCTAATATGACATACTGATCTAATTTTCTTGACACAAACTACATACAGTCAATCCTGTCCTAATGGCCATTCTAAATCCCCCCTGGCAAATTTCCTATATAAATGGCCTGTATGTAACAGTCACCTGACTTCCATGGTCAGGTGTTTCTTAACCAAACAATGGTTTCTCCCAACCTTAAGCGGTCACAGTGACCACTCAGTCTATGCAAACTGAATTTTTGCCTCATGAGGAAGGCATTGTTTAGATAAAGGAATATCATGTAAATCAATGTGCAAACATTTCTTATCTCCCTTGTACTCGTAATTCCAGTCACACTGACAGTGTACCTCAAAGGTGTTAATATGCCAAATTCTAAAGCAAGGCAGTTTTTATCATTAGGGTAGAGGGTTGAGGCAATTCGTTTGCTCGATGGTAGGAAAAACAGTCATGCTATTGCAGCAGAAATGTGCCAGTGTGACAGGTATAGTTTGATATCTTCATCTATTTGCCTGTGAATTAAAGCTATCTCAGAAGAAAAAGTTCGTCTCTGAGAAGAGATACGTGTTACATCCATTTTCAATATGATTAGGGGTCATTCAATAATTAAAACTTGTCAGTAAAGTCAGGTGAAGTTTCAGTTCATGGGTCACAATGAATACCAATATGCGGCTTCTTTGGATTTCCTAATCATCACAGGCTTCTCACATAAGCTGACTGTCTTTTGATCTCGGCAAGTTGAGTAACTGGCTTATCCAGATATTATTTTTAACATGTTAGCAGCTGTTTTCAAGTGAAACTAATACAAGTTGGCAGACGAAAGAGTCAGTCCTCTGTTTTACAGTCATATGTAAGCTGTAAGTCAGTAGTGAAATTGTTGTTTTGTCATGGTGCACAAGACAAACTAAGATGGTGATTGATTTAAGTCAGTGATTATTTAATTTATAGGATGGATTAAAGTGAGCTGGATACAGTAATCTTGTGTGTAACATAAATTTGGGAAAGAACAACATATACACGTATGTTATGATTTTGTTGAATAGTGAACTTAAAACAGTATATATAACATAATAATAATAATAATAATAATAATAATAATGATATTTGTTGTGTGGTATTTGTTCAAAAGCAAATTTTTAAAAGGTAAACCTGTGTACAGAAGTAACCTGTGTGTACAATGGGCAGTTTTGCCTTTTCTTATGGGTGGCTGCTGTTGACAGGTTTGACTGTATATTTCTGGTATTGTAATACATGAAGATCTGAATAATTGCTAAAAACATGTCATGCTAAAACAAATGGGTGAAAAATGTTCACATCCACAAAGTGCTGAGAATGGTCTGAAAGGTTAGGATAATACGGTATATTAAACAGAATTAAATGGATGAGCATAAATTGTGAGATACTGATAATCATGTTTCTTTTTACGATCACAAACAGATACCAATATCCATCTAATAACATGTAAACTGAATTTTAGATGTTTTAAATCTTTTATCCCTTTATCTCATAACACAAAATTAATGAAAAAATTCAAAAAACATTTTAATAGAAAATATTTAATCATTTATCTTTTATGAGCATTTTCTATTGAAATGATTCTGTTTGAAGTACTACACAAATGATGCCAAAATATATAAAGGAAGGTAATCACTACAAGTCTAATCATTTCCTCTTAGGATTGAAATTTGAGTTATGTCCCTTTACATACACACACTAACTTTTTAAGGTTGCAAGGTAAATAGAGATCAATATATTAAAGTGCCCATCATTAGAAATATAAATTATTGTTAGTAACAGACAGCAGACTGCATGCCATAGGCTTGAGAGGAATAAATCCCTTCAAGGCAAAAATATGTAAAAACAAGCACAATATCATCATTTTTTGAATTTTAATACAACTGAACAAAACAACCTTAATCTGTATATGCCAATAACTTTAACAATTTATTACCAATAAAAATGCAAATATGTGCATGCTAATAGATTGTGACATGCATGTATTTCTTTCCATCAAAAATGTGCAGCTGCAACACTATGCCAAGCGTGTGTGAGTCATGCAAAAGAGTGTATAATGTGTCCTCACAGGTGTGCAGCAATTTTTTTTTGGCATTGGAACAAAATTAACACAATAAGAAATCAATATGATCGACCTATTGGGAATACATTTTACTGGGTATCTGATAATGGTTCATTAAACTATCTTACGGTTTGATTTTTTCACTAAAGTTGTAGCACTGTATTGACACTAAAACAGCAGAACAATACACTAGTTTACAAACAATTACCTAGAGGAAGACTTGTTGAAAAAATTACTAATAAACCAGTCTGAATCTCCAGCATTATTTCTGGTCACTGCAGTTCCCTATTCAACATTAAACTTCCATGAAGAAAAAAAATCAGTCCTTTTTCAAAATGTGCACAAGTATCAAATATCCAGTTATCATGAAGGAAAATGTTTCCCTCAAAGAGTGAACAAACTGATTTTCTTATTGTTTTTTTTTTTAACACTACTAATGTAAGTATCATGGCTCTTTGATGCCATACCAATAGATTGTGACATGCATGTATTTAAAGCATTTTTTTCTATAATGATTCTAAATTAAAAATGTGTGGATACTTACTTTAACACCATGGTGAGTGTAAATCATTTAGAAGAGTAAATTATGTAAATTCTGACAAAGATATGAATAGATTGTATCCACCTCATACAAAAGATATACCCACAAAGATAACCATATACAAATCATTTTCTTGCCTATGGGACAGAATTATCAAATATTTTCTAAGTGTATGAAAACTGCACTTAAATTATAAAATGAAATGTGTGGATGGATGGAGTTGCCTTTATATAACATGACAACAGCTGATAATATGCTGGATACTGATGCTTGTTTTGCAAATTTTGGGCAAAAGAGTAAGAAAAGGGTAAGCATGAAACAACTATCACCGAATGTTAAAAGGGGAAGCATGAAACAACTATTGCAGAGTGTGAAATGGGGAAGCATGAAACAACTATCATTGAGTGTGAAAAGGGGAAGCATGAAACAACTATCACCGAGTGTGAAAAGGGGAAGCATGAAACACCTATCATTGAGTGGCAAAAGGGTAAGCATGAAATAACTATCATTGAGCGTGAAACGGGAAAGCATGAAACAGGTATCACCGAGTGTGAAAAGGGGAAGTATGAAACAACTATCACCGAGTGTGAAAAGGGTAAGCATGAAACAATTATCATTGAGTGGCGATAGGGGAAGCATGAAATAACTATCACCAAGTGTGAAAATGGGAAGCATGAAACAACTATCACCAAGTGAGAAAAGGGTAAGCAAGAAATAACTATCACTGAGTGTTAAAAGGGGAAGCATGAAACAACTATCATCGATGTTCAAATAGAGACAGGAAAATTTAAACACTGGAAATACTGCAGTCTAGTATTTGTACATCATACAATATTCATAGATTCAGATTTGAAGACTTGTGGTGTCAAATTGGGACATATTCTAACTTTTAAAAAATGCAATGGACCTAGTTCCAAAAGAAAAATAATATCAACCTTGTGTAATGTGGGACCTTTACATACAATCCACACATACCAACAGATGTATACCACTTATAAATACACAATTCTTTTTCAGTTGCCAAAAGACTCCTATTATACACAACCTAAATAGTAGTAAAAAAAAAAAAAGCACTCATGTATTAATAAAATTGGATGGATAAATTATAAATACAGTTCATAATACAAGTTTACAAAAAAGTAAACATAGAAATAAATGATTACAATATATATCGAACACTGCACACTCTGTTGCAAGCAAAATACAACCTTAACATAAGTACACCTGAGCCAATGTAGTAAATATCACCAACACTGATGCAAAATCATCGTAATTATTGAAAATAAATAATTATGCAGCTTGATTTTATCCTTGAATGAAAAGCTCTCTGTTTGATACAAATCAACATTTCAGTATCTTTTGAGGTACAATTTTAGTCCTTTTCCTTTTCTAACTCTTTTCATAGAGAATAAATCAGTACTATTTCCCATGAGACAGAAGTGTATTGTTTTTATACACAAATATAATACAAATAGCACATTATTCATTATTACCAAAACTTACAGAACTGCATAAGCAGCAAAAAACAATTTATAATGCTGCACATGTAGTGTACATGAATGTGTCCACATGCATCTACATTTCTTAAATTTTTATGGAATGCAGTTGCCCATTACTTTGCTCTTGTGAAAATTTTAAAAACGGTTTCCATATTTTACCGAAGTAAGGACCATTATTCTGAATAATTTAAAGCAATGCACAATTTCACCCAAATTTTTATTCCCCCTCCCCCAATCATCATCTTACTGATGAGTATCTATGACCAAGTAAGATGTACTCAAGCCTTTGGATAACAACCAATTGGGAGACTGGCCAGATGTGGTTGTTATGACAACCAACTGAGAGACTGGCAAGAAGTGATTGTTATGATTATGGTCATCTTAATATCAAGATAAATATTATGTATTTATATGTGTGCATGTTTTAGTTATGTGGTCATTATAGATAAGTGCTGTTATAGGCAGGTGGTTGTTATATACAATTCGCTGTTATAGCAGGTTCAACTGTACTAGAGACCCTATTCTAGAGACATATGTCTGGTACTGAAGCTATGATTCACAGAATTAAGAACTTAGAGCAGCACTATAGCATCTTAGTGAATACAATTTAGTCTTGATGTGGCACTATTTCTTGACTGGCTGTTTTGAAAATTGTTTCCAGACTGTGTTATGCAGCACAATGGCATCAATAGAAACTGATAAATGCTTTGTTGATGTTACACAGCTGAAGCTTTTGGATCCAGAATTGTATCTGAAAAAGAACATGAAAACAAAATAAAAAAGTGTCCATAAGACACAGATGCCCCTACTTATTCTATATATCCCATGCCTATTCTAGGACGCATGATTGCGAGATTAATGCTACAAATCACCTGCAAAAATCACCCTGTAAAATAAACCAAATGCATGAAAATTGCATGTTGTATTTTCAAGTCCTGTCTTTATTTCTTCATTCAATCCATCCTATATTCAAAAAATTCCCCCCTTTTCTTCAAATGCAGGGGGGAATTTCCCTCTTAAATGTTCAGATTTTCAGTTCTAGATTAGACCATGTACATCTAAGCAAATTCCTAATAAAGTGCTCCTTCTTTATGATAGTGTTCATGAGGCCCATAAAGGTGACCTCCATTATCATTATGATAGTGTTCACGAGGCCCATAAAAATGACCTCCATTATTATAAGTGTTCATGAGGCCCATAAAAGTAACCTCCAATATCATTATGATAGTGTTCACAAGGCTCATAAAAGTATAAAAGTGACCTCAGTTTTCATTATGGAAAACTTGTACTGAGGTATATTCCAATTTGTGTCATGATAGTGCACAAAACACAAAGATAAGACATTTAATCATGTGGAATCACAATAAAATTGACTCTCAATACTCAAGGCCTAACATCGAGTGAAAAAAATAAGTAGCAAAAACTAGATGAAAATGTAACTAAATTAGTGTGATCCATAACTATACCATTCAAAGGACTGTGGTATACTGAAGCTTACAGTAAGCTGTATAATGAAGGGGCTTACAGTGAGCTGTATACTGAGGAGGTTTACAGTAAGGGAACACTGTAGACCATAAAGACTGGTATACTAAGGGGGTTTACAGTAAGGGAACACTGTATACCATTAAGACTGGTATATTGAGGGGCCTTACAGTGAGGGAACACTATACAATAAAAAGACAGCGGTATACTGAGAGTTTACAGTGAGGAACACTACTATAAAAGACAGTGGTATAATGAGTTAGTTTACAGTGAGGAACACTGTAGTATAAAAAAACAGTGGTATACTGAGAGTTTACAGTGAGGAACACTATACCATAAAAAGATAGTGGTATACTGAGTGAGATTACAGTGAGGAACACTGTAGCTAGGATCACTTTTATAAGTAGAGATGCACAGAAAAAAAAGTCCACAGTATGCCATTTGTCATTGTCTGTATGTCAATTATTCTTGTGCAATTAGACCCTGTAAAAAAAGTCCACAATATCCCATTTGTCCATGTCTGTGTGTCAATTATTCTTGTGCAACTACACCCTGTAAAAAAGTCCACAATATGCCATTTGTCCATGTTGGTATGTCAACTATTCTTGTGCAATTACACACTGTAAAAAAGTCCACAATATGTCATTTGTCCATGTCTGTATGCCAATTTATTCTTGTGCAACTACACCCAGTAAAAAAGTCCACAATGTCATTTGTCCATGTCTGTATGTCAATTATTCTTGTGCAATTACACACTGCAAAAAAGTCCACACTATGTAATTTGTCCATGTCTGTATGTCAATTATTCTTGTGCAATTACACACTGTAAAAATGTCCACAATATGTGTCTGTCCATGTCTGTATGTCAATTATTCTTGTGCAATTATGCCGATGAGTGGGACTGTGACAATATACAGACGGAAGACAAATAAACTGAGTTTCCCTTTTTTGGTATGGCATCAAAGAGCCATGATACTTACATTAGTAGTGTTAAGCTGTGATGCTCAAAAACTTTATCAATTTACAGATACAGTTCTTATTCTGTATACATCTTCCATAAACTTGGTGAAATAAATATCAATAGAGCTACTGAGATGTAAACTCACTACCAGTTACAGAACACAAATTCCATAACTGAAACAAAATATATGTAGGTTTTAGAAATATATGATATTTTTCTATATTTTGCAAACATCTTCCAATATTACTGGTGGAATCAATGGACTGTCAGGCACATATGAAACTCCTTGTAATTGCAATTGCAGAGACAGATAAAAAAAAAGTCATATTGGATGTCCATGTAGCACCATTTTCATTTAGGACCAACTAAACCAAGGGATTATTGATTGTGTGAAGTTTCATGGCAATCCTCCAAGTAGTTTCAAAGGAGTAGCAATAACAAACTTGTGCTAACAGACAAATGGACGATGGTTGATAGTGGACAACTGACAACAGACCATCCCATAAGCTCTTCTGGTAAAAAATCCTGTTTCATCAGCATTAAAACTGTCACATACAGCTCATATCCTTTGGTGTTGGATGCTAGTCTTTCTTTCCAGTCATCAAACAGCTGTAAATTGACATCTACTAATTCTCCACTAAGTACACTTGCTTTTACTGATTCTTGAAGCTCTCCAACCACCCATTAGATGTAGTAAAATCATAATAACTCAATTCTGCCAAGACAAGAATTATTTTTATCTGAATCAGTTTTCCACTTACTGGGCAGGTCTATTCTTACTCCTGGCAACACAATACCACTCCTAAATTTGCTTGTACAAAATACCATACACCATCCATCATGCCTTAACATATTACCTTTGTGCCTGTATACCATTCTGCCGTACATTTCTAATGGACTCATCGTATCTTATAACATCCTGAATTTGAGTTTTACCAATGTTTAAACTAGCTGTTATTTTGCGAGCACTCTTCCCTTTTTCCCTTCTTTCAATTACATAAATTCTTTCCTCCAGTGTTAGAATTTTTCTCTTTTATGATCAAGATTCAACCATTGTTATGACATTAACATTATCAATGATCAACTGTAATAACGAGTGAAACGGTTTTAATCAGACTTTGGATAAATATGGACCAAAGAATGAAATTAAAAGACATAATTAACTCGTCCAGAAAAAGAATAAATTTATTTAGAGACAAAAGCCAAAGACTTGATTCTCCAATGATATAAAGGGATCAACTCGATAAACAAGGGGTTAATTGGCTGCACTATGGTGAACAGGTAACATCTTGGTATGTGGGTCTTAATAACTGTAACATCAAAAAAGTAACAAACAACATGAACCCTTTTCAATGACAATCAAATCTGGAAAATGAAAATCATTCACTAAAAGACAAAGACAAAGATCTCATTCACCCCACACATTACAGATTGACTCCAAAGACAAACTATGTACTCGAATGCTACAGTAAACCCTATAAAATTTCTTATTATGACATTACTGGCATTGTGCGGGTTTTCACAACAGATAAAGAAACAATACAAACCTCTGAACTATGTACATCCATGACTACTCCATTTGAAAAAGGAATGGTTAACTGTAATGGGGATTTACATGACTTCGGCACTACAGTGTTGGTTTTGTGACAGGTCCTTGAGTCTGGTTTATGGTCCGTAGCATATGACACTACCTATGTGACCTGTAGATTTACATAAACTGGTAGTCAAACTCAACTTTCTTTTGTTTTTTTCTTTAGAACAATCCGCACTTTGTCTGCAGACCCTCCTAAGCAGTCATGATTACAAAGGATAAAATAAAGGTCAGTGGTGCATTTTTCAGGCGAGCAATGATGACGATATGTTTATATCATAAAATCTATCCATGCATGATAATTGTGGTTATAAATGACAGGTGGTAGCTCATAGCTGAAGTTGCATTAGACAGGTTTTACACATCTTTAACCAAAGAACGTACAAAACTTATGGAAAACTATTCCTGTTGTTGTTTAAACATTATATACTGATATCACTTAAAAAATCATTACATAATTTTAAGAATGTATATGTTCATAATATATTTGTCTAAAATTATTTCTGTCAAAGTACTTACTTGAAATATTTTTCTATCATCTTATTGTTGAAGTGCTTTGGTCCCACACCATGTATTTTGGTAATTTCCTCCATGTCTGGGCTAAACGCATACAAGCCTCTATACTGGCACCCCGCATCCCGAAACAAGATGATAAAATGTTTAGCATCGGACTTGGCTAGTTCCTAGAATGAAAAGTATTAAGTACATCAACTGTAATGAAAATCCTTCCACCTGTTGCTCAAACTAGCAAAGAATGTTGGTTTGGACAGCTCATCTTGAAGAATGCACAGCCAGATTTAAGGAGTCAAGTTAATCAATCACTGTTTACTGGTGATCATATTAGTCTGTTGACCAAATGATAAATCCTCAAGTTCCACCTACCTACCACAACTTTCAGTCAAGAGTTGCTTATTCAACATTCCAATGGGCCTATGCCCAATCTCAGGCCAGACTCTGTTTGATTTATTATGTAAGAATGTCTGTGGTGCTAAGCTAGTCTAACTATAAAGCGGACAGTTTAACTTGTGGTCTGACACCTGGGCTAATTTCACTATATAACCTGTATAAATTCAAACTCAAACTGTTATAACTCACTCTTTTGCCCAATTTTCATTAAATTGTCTCTATGAAGCAAAATTTACTCAAATAAAGTAGTAACATTTTTGAAAAGAAAATCTTTGATTTTATATAAAATGCTGTAATAATTAATAGGCACGGTATCTTTTGTTTGGGAATTCATTAATTAAATGGTGTTAATATGTGAGCCAAGAGTGAATATTGCTGTGGTTACCTTTGTAGCTTGCTGTTGCTTGCCACAGCTTATTGGCATGGTACTCAAGACACATTAGTAGTTTGTACTATGTAATTATATATACATATGTACAACACAAGTGAAATATTCATATCATAATAACGTTGATACCTACGTCTCGCCATTTTTATATGCAGGTGAGACAAAAAACACTACCAGAAGAGTCTATTCTAAAACTGAAAATGTAGGCTCAAGGTGTATAAAGTTCAAAATGGTCATAACATTCTGCACATCCTGGAAAACTAACATGTAACTAATAATGTTCTTACTGAATTACATGATATGTTGAGAAGTTCTTTCAGGTGTGCTGATAGCAAGCAAGATTCCAGTTTTCCATATGAAGACAAGAATCTGACTGACAAAGGGCATAATTCTGTCCATCATGGACTAGACCAGACTAAACCAGATCTGTTTACCCTGACAGATGTCCATCAGTAGTTTATCCAAGTCTTGTGCATAATTTTACCCACATGTCCATAGTTTTTCATCCTAACACTGACAGCTGGACTGTCTAACATCAACAGCTTTGAGGAATCTCACAAAGTATGCATTGGTTTGGTTTCGTTTTGTGGGGTTTAATGCCATTTTTCAGTACATGCTAGGCTATACATGGCAGCCAATATATTTGGTGGAGGAAGAAAGTGGGAAAATCCCGGGAAGAACCACCAACCCAATGGAAGCTACTGGCAAGCTTTCTCACACCCACATTAGTTGAGTTGAGACTCGAACTCACGCTGACAGAGACGATATGTGTGAGTGATCTGTAACAGTAACAGTCTTAGACCACTTAGCCACCCAAAGCCCTGTATACAATGGACTATAATTCTAGCTTAGCTGGTCCTTAATCAGCTGATCTCCCCTAATCCCTTTCTATACCAACCATAGTCAGCATGAATTGACTGATGCAATGTCACATTCTTGGTGCATATCTTTATTTCTATTAAGACCATCTCATCCGTTGTTCAGTGTTATCATAAATCTCACATTTTTTATTCTGAGTCAATAGTTAATCACAGCATCAAACTCATTTTAACCTCACTGAAATGACTAGAACAATGAAAAAAATGTAATAAATTCACAACTGAACATGCTAACAATTTGCAAAAACAACACCCGTTACTGAGTGAGTGAACAACAGGCAATGAACATGAAAACATGAATCACAACATGCATCAGCAATACCATGTTGGAGCATATGGTCAGAATAGACAAAGTCCGTGAATGTGACAAATTAAAAAAAATTGGTTAAATTAAAAAAATAATGTATACCACCTGTAGCAGAATCATTATTACACAATAAAAATCCATATTCCGGGTTAGATGGTTGAAAACCATGGAGATAAAGCAGGATTTTCAGGAGGTATACAGTATGACATCTATACTGAAGTGAAAACTTAATACTAGCGACACTTGGCATTGGCAAGGGGAGGTAATGTGCAAGAGCTACTGCACTTCAACTATGATATAAATGGAAAAGACGATTTTCATCATTTTAGGGGGCTGGATTTAGGAGGTAGTCAGCTTATGTTCCTAACATTAATGTAATAGGGGAATGTATTTGAAGGAGAAACAAGGATCATCCTGATGAAGGAAATTCTTGATCAGCTACAGCTAGATTTCCAGTTTTTGGCCAAATTCCAGAGTCTGAAACAGGGTGTCTTTCTGATGATCAGGGAGATAAGAAATATCTTATTTCCTTTTATGGCCTTTGAGTAAAATAAGCATGCCCCAAAGATTTACATCTTTATCATACAGTCAAACCTGTCCAAATAGTCATCTTTATATAACAGTCAACTGGTCTCAACAGCTATTTTAATTTCTCCCTGGCAAATTTCAGAAATAAAATCATGTATATAATGGTCACCTGCCTTCTGTGGTCAGGAGCCTGGTGTTTTCTAACCAAATAATAGTTTCTTACAGCTTCAAGTGGTCATTAGTGTATCAACCATGACCGCTCTATGGAATTAAACTTTTGTTTCATGAAGAAGGCAATGTTTAGATAAAGACATATCAAGTGAATCAAAAGTGTAAACATTTCTTATTTCGCTGGTAATCACCATACACCAGTCATACTGTCAGTTTAACTCAAAAGTGTCAATATGTAAAAATTCAACAGCGAGGCAGTTTTTATTAGGGGAGTATCAAATTCATTTGATAGATGATAGGAAAAGTAGTCGTGTTGTCACAGAAGAAATGAGGGTTGCCTTTTGTGCCAGTATGACAGGTCTAGTTCAATATCTTCGTCTATTTAATCTGACTGTGAATTAGAGCTAAAATGAAAAAAGTTCATCTTTGAGGAGAGATATAAGCTATATCCCTTTTCATTAGGGTCAGGGATCATTCAATATTTACAAAACTTGTATGAAAAGGCAGGTGAAGTTTCGGTTTATGTCTTACTAACAACAGCCACATTAACTTTCTTTTTCATTCTCTATTAATTACAGACTAGAGTTGAGCAACTGTTTAATCCAGATATTGACTGAAGAGTGAATGGCAGTTTCTAAGCCTAATTAAACAAGCTGGCTCAATAAAAAGCCAGTCATCTGTTTCATTCATATGAAAGCTATCATTTAGTAGTGAAATTAGTGTCTTGTCATGGTGCATAAAACAAACTAAGATCAGTGATTTCTTTTTAAAGACACAATGGTGATATATCTTACAGGATGGATTTGTGCAGAGTATAACATTGGGAGAGAACAACATATACACATATTTTATTATTTCGTTGGATAAAGCATTGAACTAAATCTGTTGATAACATAATAATAATAATAATAATAATACACGTAATAATAATTACAATAAGCATATTTGGTACATGGTAATTGTTCAAAAATCAAGCTTGAAAGATGAAAGTGCATACAGATGTCACCTGCATAAAAAGATCAGCCTGGCCTTTTTCCCTATGTCTGGCTGCTATTGACTGGTTTTATAGTACTTACAACATTTTATTTTAATGGAATGAAGTACAGAAGTCATGCAAATCCAAACATTTAAAAAGTAATTTATTGATGAATAATAAAGTTGTATATATTACATGTATGAGATTTGTCTAAAAATTGTAAAACTCTTGTGCTCAAGTTTGACCTTGAGATTTTGCTTTGACCAATTATAAATGATGTTACTTTTGAAAGCTCATTTCTGATTGGCTCCTAGTGGAAACTCAATCTAAAACTCGAGCTCATAGCTTTACCATCCCCAAGTCAGAGGTCTCTATTGGGTGTTCTTATCTTCCAGTGGAACCTTGTTTATCCAGTTGGTTGGCTGCTTGGTTGATTGATTTAATATCACATCAACATGAAAGGTTATATGCCGAGGCGATTCAAATAAAGTGCCATGCTCTAGGACACTCCATGGCAGCTGACTGGCCTGGTCTAGGCAAGGATTCGAATTTGCACCCTTCCAGTTACAAGTTTGGCACAATATCCACTTAATCACCATGGCTCCTAGCTTATCTGGACATTCATTCAGGTGGATAACTAATTTATCTGCACATTGCTTATTTCTCCCAAATATGCAAATTTGATTTAACCAAAACTCTTTCATTCACACTATCCAAATATTATATTTTTCTACAGTATTTTTCACATCTCCTCAGGATTTGAAATAAACCAGGTTCTAGTGCATTTTGAATTGTTCCATACATACCTCTAATACTTTATTTTTGAGGTCAGTGTTTACACTTCCAGCGAGACAGCAATGGCTAAGGGCATTTATAATGATGTGACGGTTGGACTTGGAACTAGGTTTGACAAACAACTTGGGTCCTGTGTAGTCTGAACCTGACGTAGAACCAGCTTCACTGCCGTCATTACTTCCCTTATTACCAAGACGCAGCCGATCCAGGTCTGAAATATATCGAAAAATTATTATCTATCAATCTGACCAGGAAAGACTGCACAATATATATATATATATATATATATATATACACACACACATCTATACATACATGTATATACACAAAAGTTGGAATTTGAGTATATGCAACATTTCAAAAGTGTTACCTATATGTACGTATGTGTGTGCATATATATATATATATATATATATATATATATATATATATATATATATATATATATATATATATATTCATTCATATATACACACTCACACATACATACATATAGGTCACCCTTAATATATATATATATATATATACACACACACATGCATACATAGAGGACATTATATATGTATGTATGTATGTATGTATGTATGTATGTATGTATGTATATATATATATATATATATATATATATATATATATATATATATATATATATATATATATATATATATATATATATATATATATATACACACATACATACATACATATAGGTCACACTTCTGAAATGTTGCATCTACTCAAATTCCAACTCTTGAACAATTAAGTTTATTTTTATGTTTTGTAGATCTGACACAAACTCTTCTTAATGGTTAGAATATAAAGCTATAGTCTGATAAATCAAGATTAATAACTGACACTTGACTCTATTTATTATTTTCAAAGCTGCAATTATCTACCTTGCTTTTATTCATTCATTCATTCATTCATTCATTCATTCATTCATTCATTTCGCCAATGAAGTTATATTTGTTAATGATGATCTCATCAGGGTTCTAAATTAATCACCTGTGAAAGGGTTTCATGATTAACACCAGAACATAAGACTTGTTGATAAACAATAAGTATGTTCTGTATGTGGTATATTTTTAATTGATGCATTTAAAATAGTTAATTGGATAAATCAGGAATTTCAACAGCAAATATAAGCCTTATGTGGCCTTATAAGGCCTGATTTTCAATAGCAAACACAAGTCTTTGTGGCCTTAAATGGCCTGCTTTTCAATAGCAAATGCAAGTCTCTGTGGCTTTATAAGGCCTGCTTTTCATTAGCAAATGCAAGTCTTTGTGACCTTATAAAGCCTGCTTTTCAATAGCAAACACAAGTCTTTGTGGCCTTATAAGGCCTGCTTTTCAATAGCAAACAAGTCTTTGTGGCCTTATAAGGCCTGCTTTTCAATAGCAAACAGAAGTCTTTGTTGCCTTATAAGGCCTGCTTTTCAATGGCAAATGCAAGTCTTTGTGGCCTTATAAGGCCTGCTTTTCAATAGCAAACACAAGTCTGTAGCCTTATAAGGCCTGCTTTTCAATAGCAAACGGAAGTCTTTGTGGTCTTATAAGGCCTATTTTTCAATAGCAAACACAAGTCTTTGTGGCCTTATAAAGCCTGTTTTTCAATAGCAAACACAAGTCTTTGTGGCCTTATAAGGCCTGTTTTTCAAACAGCAAACAAGTCTTTGTGGCCTTATAAGGCCTGCTTTTCAATTGCAAACACAAGTCTTTGTGGCCTTATAAGGCCTGCTTTTCAATAGCAAACTCAAGTTTTTGTGGCCTTATAAGGCCTGTTTTTCAGGTTCATTCTATATTAAACAAAATTAGAAGTTTCTGAGAAATTGGCAGCAGTCCGCCAGGCAGATCGAATCACACGTTTTTCCGTAACTTGCAAACAAAAGTTAGCGCCCCCTCCCAGCTCAAATGAGTTGACAATATCTCTAATATCTTATATAGAATTTTACAAAAACTTTAACAATATACCCCAAATTTGAGCTGCATTATGTGGTTATATATTTAAAAAGAAAACTGAATTTGCTTTTGTTTTTTCTGGGTACCAATTTTTGGTGATTTTGTTGTTGCTACAAAACATGAATTTAAAGCTGAAAGCTAATCTGTCTGTGAAAACATAATGGCCCCTTCCCCAGTTTAAGAATTACCCTATAAAATAGGTCACAGTAACCCAGATTTGGTGTGCATAGTCATACCATGATGCATTGAAATAGCAAAGGCATGACAAATGTACTGGAATAAGAGCCCTGAAATTTGCAAGCAATGTTGAAGAGACCATGGAAAGTAGATCAAAGTGACCTTTTTCTCACATCCCCTATCAGGATAGATAGAAACTGTCCAGGCAGAATGTCCGTGCAGAAAATCCTTATCCCTTCTAACCTGACTGTTGTCCTACCTCATATGATGTCACAATAGTGTTTTGACTTGTGCATCACTACTCTCACTTGTTTTCATTGTGTCATCCCATAGTCATGATGTGACACAGTCTGTTATTTTGTCTATTGATTTAATTTCAGAATTTGCATTTTCCAGTATTTTCTCCAGATTTCCAAGAAAAGAGGCTCTTAGTGCTCCATGGGTCAAAGGGGCCCTTCTCACTTTGCAGGGGTCCTACCTATTATTTTATCATTTACTCTGAATACTACTTCCTTCTTACATCACCACAATTATGAAACTATATATTAATTTTTTTTTAAAATACTGCATTAATTTCATACTATTATTTCTCTTTCATGCTAAACTGAAATAACTTAGTGCCTACACATAACTCAATCATGGGTTGTTTCTCCAAACTGCTGCACAGTTGAAAGAAAATAAAATCTTATTTTTCATTTTTGAGCCAACCTTTCTTTTCAGATTATTAGCAGTATTTCTATCTGCATTCTTTGCATTTGAATGGACAAGTTATGAATCTCAGTACTGGTATCAGATGCTGAGGCAATGCCACTATTGTCATCATTATTAATTTCAGTTGAGTCATTTATTACTGCCAATAAATACATACTAATTGCATTTGCATCAGACCATCAGTCGTTATCAATTTCATTTACCTATTCAGCATGACAAAGTCCGTTATTCTTTAATTCCTTATAATTCACTTGCTCAGAAGTCCGTCAAAACACAAGGTAATCTTGATGAATGAGAACCTTGTTGCATGGTTGGAGTGTTATAATGAAGCATCTTGATGACTTAGAGGACTTGCCTAAGAGATGGCAAAGAAAGCACAAACTTGCAAAGGATATAGACGGCTATTTTCTGTGCACCTTTTATGGCACATTGCTGATGTTTACATGCACCCTTCATAAGTTTACTGTGCTAAAAGGCACAAGATTATCTGTGTAAACCAAATTTTATATAATGTTTATAAAGATAAAAAATTTCAATGGATAATTGTCTTTTTAATGCTTTAAGTGTACCAATTGGGAACCATTTTACTAAAAACACATTTTTTTACCCAGGAATGTGAGAAAAATAATCAACCATGTGTACTGGTGTGGGATTGGAAAATCCACTCTCGGACTGCTAATTCATGGGCAGGAACAGGGTAAAGCCTTTTTCCAGGTAACAAATTATAACCCCTTGAATAGGATTACCCAATCCCACATTAATACATAGCAGAGATTCTATTAATCCCAAAGTGCACCCAGACTACAAGTCCACTGAAATAGAACTTACAGTTAGAGAGGAATGATGGACATTTGGAAGGATGGATGCACAGAAGGGTGAACAATGAAAAAGCTATTACCACATTCTTCTTGAAGCAGGGGTATAATTATACCTAGAAAATTGTTTGTTGGTTGTAGGATTATTACCTGGAGATGGTGGTCGTCTATGTGTGAGCCCACCAAAAGCCAGCCCTTGATCCAAATCCTCTGGCCCTGGAGGAGTGCTCAGTACATTACACGAAACTAGAAAGTGAAAGAAATACAAGGTTTCCATGCACAATTAGTTTTTCTCATGAAAAGTATCAAGTCCACTGTTCACTGGTAATGACAGTTTCCACTATGGAGTTATCTCCCTTTACATCTCATATCCATAACGTATATTTATGTTAACAATTCTCTAATGCATACAGGTGATTCTACCTGAGGTAGGACAGATATACAATTTTAAAGGCTGTCTACCGCACATACAGTTTTATAGTTGAAATCTACCGCTTTTGAAAATGAAAAGAATTTTTTTAAAAAGTTGGAAAAAAAAAGTGGGGAGGGGTGTATATGCGTTCTAGCAACACATCGGAGAAACCAGCCAGAAACAGTCTACTGGGGACTGGAAATGTTCCACCAGTGCAACAACCAGTGTGAAAACTGCTAACAGGTGTACACAGCAAGCTGTTAACTGATTAACTTATTGTTGTAATTTAGAGAGTTTAAAGCCACATACAGGATGTTTTTTGAGGTGTTATAAGTAATAAAGGATCAAAGGTGGTTCACGATGGCTTCCAAGTCTTTGATGAAATTTGACCAACCTTTGGTGGAGATGAGATAAAATGGACAGACTGACCATAAAAAAATGATTTAGGCAGAAACACTTCAGTAAGTATTTTGATCTTTTGTCGTGTTTAATTTTTATTGTATTGTTTAAGATGTTTTAAAATTATTATTTAAGGGCAGCTCTTATATTTTTTGTTCAGTTCATGTCAAAATACCGAAACAGACACTTTCTCCCAATGCTAACAAACCACCGGCCAAGAAATATTACAACAAGTGCAACAACACTTGGATATCAGAGTTTAAGTGTGTACAGGCAAGTAGCAAAGGTCCTGAGGTTGCATCCTTTGTTTTATGCAAAGTGGATTTTAAGATGGTATACAGAGGAAGAAATTATATCACCAGGCATATGCAGACACCTTCACATAGAGGCAATAATTCTTGTGTAACAAATACACACACTTTGTAGGACTTATTTGCAGTTTCATGCACATTGATTAAGTCCAAGTCCTAGACAGAATACATCAGTTAAAAATATATTACAAGATAATCAATTTTAAAGTTGGGATAAATTGTACATAAAAGCATAAATTCATTTTTCATTGTTTTTTCAAGTCTAAATCAATCTTTATTTTTTTTTAATTACAGTGGTGAAACTTGCCAACAGATTTTGGATATAAGCCATGAAGAGAAAGAGCCCTTGAGGATGAGGCTCAGGAATACATCTCAAGTCCAAGTCAGGAACTTCGTACTTTGGATGAACTTAGCCTGGAGGAGTATTAGAAAGCAGTCAGCAATCTTACAAACTCAGCAAACACGAAAACTAAGTTAGAACTTCTTTGCAAGCTGAGCATGGTTGTACTGTCATTGCCACATTCTAATGCTGATACAACGAGGATGTTCTCCATTCTTTGCAAAATACAAAGTGATTCAAGGGGAAATCAGGACCAGAAAACTACTGACAGCCGGTTCAGTGTGAAGCTTATTAATCACAACGAATGTCATCAGACAGTGATCTTGTGAAGGCAACTAAAATAGCTTGTGGATTTTATAAAAAAATCTTGGCAGTCAACTATAAGATATTCAACTGTTCCTTTTTAATTTACAGTACTTAACAGTATACTGACTCATATTAATTAATTATTATTGTAACATTTTCAATCAGAATTTGAATCTGATTCATATTCAAAACTTGCTGTTTTATTATAGTATATGAGAATATATATTATGGCAACAAATGTACTTGTTTCGTTTTCAATCCCAATAAAACATGTAAAATTTATGCTGATAACAAATCTACTGGTTTACTGATGAAAATTTGTAAATCTACTGGTTTGAAATCCTGGTTCTGTAACATGTATGCTAATGATAAGGTGAAATAACAAAGTTTTTTAATTTTAGCACAATCATGATAGTAAGTTAACTTTTTGTACAAAAAGGAAATATTGTCCCTATTGAATTTTTTAACGAGAGAGATAAAAATTTACTTTTTACCTAAAACTTGGTTATCTAAGACGTTCAAAGCAGTAGGGGACAAGGGGAAACAACTCATTATACAGTGTAAACTACCCTCAGCAGACATTTTGCTGTTAAAAACCCAACAATTTCAAATAACCTGACACAGCTTTTGAACAAATGCTGTACATGTAGGAGTTGAAAAAAACTAACTGAACATGCAAATATACACGTGTAAGCCTGAAATTTACAATCATGGTAGTCTACTCCCATTTATCTGATGAAGTCCGTTGCACTAAAAATCGTCTGATAAATGTGACTGCGGGATAAACAAATTTTACCTAAAGACAGAGTTCACTGTTTGACACTTCTACTTTCTATTCCTATTGCTAACCAGACTTAATTAGAAGAGAGGTGACTGCAATACTCATTCACCATTGCATCAGGTGTCAGCAATTTATTATTGTGATCTCGAAGCATATTAAAGCAACTCAACCAACATCAGATTTTTTAAACAAATAGGCCAATGATAATTAACATTGGATAAAATGATTTGATAATACATATATTGAATGCATTTTGTATCCAAATGAAGATGTCAGAGTCAGAATACGAGACTGTCAGTTAAAAATAGTTTTAAGTACAAAAAGAACCGTTTTGTGAAAGTTCATTGTATAAATGTGATTGCCGATTAAACAGAGGTTGGATAAAGTCAAGTAGACTGTATTATGATTCTACTGAGGCTGTTCTAGGTATAACTTTAGATGATACAAATATTCAGTTATACATAACGTCATTAGGCTTTCAATGTCAATCCTAGATTTCATGCCATGACAAAATATGAATCATTCCACATAACCCAGCATCTTACCCGTGTCAAGGTGTTGATGTATTTGACTTGCAAAAACTTTAATACAAAACTTTAACACTTACACTGCCATCACCGTTGCAAAAGTGATACCTATTATCACTATTCTTATACAGGTGAGACAATAAACTTACACCTATGCCTCTTCCTCGACAACTCACGCCCAGATAACTTGCAAACCCACTTATAACGCTGAATCAGGCACAGATTCCTTTTTTGTCTTCTTGAAAATACCAAAAGAATTTGTTCCTATTGGTTGAACGCGAAGAAAATCACGATTAAAATTGGTAAATGAAACCTTGATATATTATTCGTTTCATAGTCAAAAATAGTGGTTAGTGTGGAAATTTAGAATCAAGATCATGAAATTTGCAAGTTTTAATAGGAAATCACATATTTAGCTACATTTTCTATGGAAAAATATTTTCTCAATGCACTGTAAATAACTATATGGTTAAACAGTGATCAATGAAAAATACTGGTAAATGCTAACAGGTGGCAACACTGTAAGAAATAAACACCAATTAAAGATGTTTTGTCAGGTGAAATTCATGTTTTAATCTTTTAATTCAGTTTCAATGGTATAATCGTAGCATCTTCTCTTCTATTCAAACATGAAAAAAATCAACCGACCACCCGCAAGCACTTCTGTTAGAACTTAAATAAGTGCTGACTGCGTTCTGATCTACAACTTGGTGATCCGTCATGATGAGCCATTAGATAAGGGTCTCTATTGTTTGTTCCACTGATGAGTCCTAACAATCAGCATAGATCCAGATCTGCTGGTGCATTATGGAATGAAAACTATGGGTCTATGTTCTTTGTGGCTGGATCCAACTTATATTTGAGTATATACGGTAATCTACAGTATTAAGGATGTTTGGTTTGGTTTTGTGGGCTTTAATGACATTTTTCAGCACATGATAGGCTATACATGGCATCAAATACATTTTGGTGGAGGAAGAACCCAGAAAGACCCCAGGAAGAACCAACGACCCATGGGAAGCTACTGGCAAGCTTTCTCACATACCCATGTTAATCAAGCTGAGACTCGAACCGACGAGGACAGAAGTGAGATGTGAGTGATCTGTAAGGGCGACCACGTTAGACCACTGTGCCACCCAGGCACCCAATATTAAAGAAGCATACACTTCATCTGTAAAACTTCTAGTGTATTGTGAAAATTGGTTTTATTTGGGGTGTTTAAATTTAATAACCTAATGAAAATTGATTAACCTTTGAAGAAAACAGCCCCCAGAAGTACATCCATGAATTAAGATATCATTAAAAATAGTAATTTTGTGCAAACCGATAAAATGATCCCTACAAAAAATATTTACACAAGTATATAAAAACATAATCAAGTTTGAATGGATTAGTTGTAAATGGAGGCAAGGAATTTCTCTTGTTTACTGTTAAAACTGTTTTCCACAAACGGGAAATGGATAAGCATTAATCACATTTGTAAATATTTCCAATTTTCTCTGTAAAACACTACTAAACACAATGCACATCAACATATAAAATACCATGCTGTTAATTATGCTATTTATACAAAATTTATTACAATTTTCAATGTTACCTCAAACATGGTGCAAATTTGCAGGCAGAGAGACATGCTGTTATGATACATGTACGCATGTATGAAATAACAGGGTTTCTACACAGCTATACTGAGTTAATTAAAGAATTTTTGCAGAACTTTCTAGTCAGTTGACTCAGTCATAGAGGCTTTATTTAAACTCAAGGTACCGGTAATCAAAATACATTTCAAAGCTAATTAACATTACTGAAAAGTACAGGTAAATCTTAAAATGTTTAAGCTTACTCAAGTTGAAACATAAGTACAAACTTGGATATGTGCATTTATAAAATTTTCAACTTACTGTATATACTCGTGTATAAGCTGGGTCCAAATGCAAACAACATAGACCCTGATCTGCCAGCTCATTATGCAATGGCAGATCTGGGTCTATGCAGTTTGCAGTTGGTATCTACTTATACACGAGTATATACGGTTATGTTTAAAAAAAAAAAATCTTTGTTATCATCATTTTTTTTTCATGTATCTAAAACAACTGGTTGTCCATGCCACAGGAGCAGCCAATACCAGGAATTACCCAATCTAATCATAGTAACCATGTGCTTTCTAAGGGTGAAATCAATTGGTACAATGATTTGAGCCAGCACAGTCTCATGCATGTCATGACAGTTTAACATTATGTCGGAGTCCATCACACCTTGTCCTTGTGCTGTTAAACTAATGAGTAACACCTGTGCGGTAATTTTTTTCACAATATTCATTTGTGATAGGGCAAAAATTTTAAGAATACCTTAAAAAATTCTGGAAAACATGTACAGTAGTATGTTTATGAATAAATTAAATACCAAGTTGGCTTATAAACTATCCATTGTCGCAAGCCACAGGCAATAATCCGTTATGCTCCTTTATCACCCATGGCTGCATGTGCAAAAATTTCCTCATTTCTTATGAATATGCATAAACTTGCTTAACCAATCACTGCAAGAACAAGTAAATTTTACTCACCATTGTGTCCCAATGTGACCTTTTCAATGAACCAATCAAAGTTTCTCTTCCACACAGTCACTTATCAATCAATAAAAAAACAGGCACTTTCATTGATGTATAGAAGATTGTTATCTTGTGTTGCTGACAACATATTTTTGTTTAGGACTGCTCTTGAAAAACGAGGAATCTCTGCACATAAAGGAGCTTAGTGGATTATTGCCTTTGGCTTGCAAAGATGATAACTGTCTGGATATTTAAAATTTGGAGAAATCTGAATTTAATGACGAATCAATTGTAAGCAAATGGACCATAAATATGTGATCAACTTAAAAATAATGACATTGTTGTGTTTTTGGTTGACAGCTAAAAGAATATGAATATTTCAGGAATCCAGATCCAGGATTAAACACATATGGTGGCATTATGGAGTTTTTTTTCCTTTGATACACTTTTACATTAAAATAATGATTTAAGATTTTCCATTATATTTTTACCCTAATTTGTTTACTACTGCTCATTCCTATGACATTCATCATAACATCTAAATTTCTATACTTGTTCTCATTTTTAGGCCTTTTTATACCCAATGAAATTTTTTAGGTTTTTTTTCTTAGAAATGTTTCATCCATATTAGAAAGATTATACTCCCTGACAAGTCACCTGTCTTGACAGTCTTAAATCATCAAATTCGTGTTTTACTACATATACTGGCTTATAAGTCAAGTCCAAATGCAAACTAAACAGACCCAGATCTGCCATCACATAATGTGCTGGCAGATCTGGGTCTATGCAGCTTGTTAGGAGTAATAAGTAGAACAAACAATATAGACCCTGATCTGCTGGCATATTATGTGACAGCAGATCAGGTTCTATGTTGCTTGCAGTTAGACTTGGCTTACAAGTGACTAAATACAGTATTTATCTTAAGATTTCTTGTCAATTTACATGACTTTTTCAATTTCCCATCTAAGATTTCATAAGCAAGTTTCATCCCTCAAAAACATCTGGAATGGACAGGGGACTTCGAAATTATATACTTTACTTACATCAATTTTTGTATATCCAAAATTGTTGCATTCTTTCATGTATTGATAACTTTGCTCCCTGATGCTTACATGTTCAACTTTGAGCTAATTGTGAATCTGAGCAGTTAACTGTAATTGACTGTGTAAAGCACACCCCCAACTGGAAACAGTATAGACCCCAATCTGCCATCACATAGTGTGCCATCATATCATGGTCTACCCTCTTTCATCAAAGTAATGTTCGCCAGATACAACCATATTTTTTTCCATGAGATGAAAGGGTGCAGTGTATGTGCCAGAGTGGCCAATACAAACTTTTTTCCTGCATCTTTGTTGTGGCTTGTAACACTTAGGGAAACTACCAGAGTTATTTCTCAGTCATGAAATACCACTACAGCAATTTATTAAAGAAATCTTTTAGAATCCATTAATTTGCATCAAATTGGGGTGATACAATTCATTTTGGATCCAAACTAAGCAGCATGAAAAATCACTGTTACTCTTTCGATCTGCTTTGTTTTATGGCCAGGTCTGCATGAAGACACCTTATCACATGCCACCCAATTAAAACAATAGCATGGGTCACATGCATTCTCTGGCACTGTGCTCACTTGTCTGTGAACCATCACAAAATGTCCAGCGACTAATGCCTAACAAATCAATTTTCATCACCGTTTTTGAAACATTACTGTTCTTTTGATGATAACCTTTAGAAAAAATGACAAGTTAATCAAGCATACCCTGACAAATTGTCACTGTCGAAAAATTTTATTGCTTAAAAAAATTACAAATGGCAGCAACCTGCTGTGTTATCGACTCCAGGTCAGACAATACAAAAAGCAAATATGTATGGTTATTTACTTAACTATAATTGGGAACTATGATTAATTCACTGCACTTCAAAAATGTTCATATAATAATTCAGATCTTTTAACTGCTGCACTGAACACAGACTGGCTTATTTAAGGTAGATCTATTACTTAGAGGTGAGTTATTGCGAGGATGTTCAAACCCATTACTATCGCTACAGATATTTTTTTTCTAATTTTTTTTAAAAAATAGCTCATGCAGCCTGTATACCAGGGAGACTTTATCATCCAAAACTACAGTACTTGTTTTCAAGCAGCTCTGTGCATGTTTTACTCAAATAAATACATTATTTTAACTGAAACATCATGGGTCAACACAAAGAAGACCACAGCTAAAAAAAAGTCAAAATAAGTCGATTCAACATCAACAGATATCACTTCAAAATTTGCAGTTAGAAAAAAGATGTGAAAAATTTATTACTACCAAAACACATTTTTGAACAATTTATTATGAATATATTTAAATTCAGTTTGATGATGTAAACTTTTACACATGTCCACTACAATTATACTAAGCTGCATTATTACACTGAGCCCTAATGCCACCATATGGTTGTAGGGTGGATGGGTTATACACACCTGCTTTCCGCATTTTTCCGGCAGAGGAGGCCGGGGCAAGCCTACTTTTCCGCGGAGGTGCTCTGGCTGAAATAATAGCAGAGGAAAGATGCAACCAACTGAAAATAAAACCAGGGTCAAGCACATGCAACAAAAAAATGCAAAGATCAAGGTAGCTGCGGACCTAGGTTATAGATACAAAGCAGATATTCTTTCACACAAAGATATGTATTCTGGTAAAATTAAAAATTTTAATTATATACCTATCAATTTTTTACTCAATCAAGAGCCTGAATTTTAGTCATTTCCTAAAAGTATAAAAATAATTCTAACGTTTTCTGATTCCGCATCACCATACTCTCAAGAGAGGCTGGAATTACACATGCTTCATTCATAAAACTGTTACATTCATGTGCGTATCAGCTGATCAAAATATAATTTGGTTTATGGCTTAAGATGAAGTTTGTATTAAAAAGGTTGAAACGTTAAGCATTTCTTTTGTTTTTCAGTTATGTTCAAGGATTTTATAAAATTATCTGAAAATTGATAGGTATAAAACATATCGTTATCATAGTAATTTAATCTTGATTGGTAGACCACGTCTTGTTGTCAGAATCAGAAAATCCAGATCATGAATCAATGCTTCACATCGAGGTCTAGCAATCAAGACCGAATTACTATAAAAATTGTAGTTTTTCCTTAAATGACTTTTCATTAGATTTGCATAGCTCACTTCTGAAACATGCATCACCTCAGTTTCAAAAATATTGTATGATTTGATTCCAATAAATGGCAACACAGTCCCCATCTTACTGACTGACTAGTTTTTTCATTGATTTTGTGGTTACTGCAACACAAGAATTTCAAGACCAAATAAACAAAAATCCTCATGCAGAAATTATGGGAACCCCTTCCCAGTCCAAGAATTTAAATATCAATGAAAATGTAACTTTTCCCAAAGCAACCTCAAAAATAAAAGAATCCACAGTACAATGTACCCATGTCTATGAGTTTCAATCAGCAAAATTGTAAATGGTGTTATTCATAATGTGATGGTCTTTCAATGATAAAAGGTATGGAAATACAGAGGTTTAGAGGGTTTAGACTGAACCCTCAAATTTTTACTCCTGGAAAAAATATTGCTGGAATGGAAGGGAATAAAGATGAATGTTAAACTAGAGGAATGGCCAGCAATTTTCTTGTGTAAATATGTCCCCTCCACTCCCACATACCATTCCTACCCGGATGATGGAGATACGCCTACAGTCAAATAAGGGCATAACTCTCTTAAAAATAGTGTGAGTACAATAATTGGTCAACATATATACCTGATGATGATGACCATAATATGCGCTAAATTTCACAGCAAACCACTGAAAATCACTGCTAGAGCAGATACATTTTAAAAAAATTCAGTTATATATTGCATCAAGCTGGAAGTCAAACAGGGCAAGAACTTTTAAAAAATTGCGGGAGCACAAAGATCTGTTAATATGTGTACTTTTAGAAGATAACCTTAATAAGTGCCAACTTTCAAAGCAATCCATAAAAAATTGCAAGACAAGTTGTGTTCACAAGATTCTGTGTTACACTACATTCAGCTGTATGATGAAAAGGGGAATAACTATAAAAAAAATTACAAGAGCACAGCGATTTGTCAACATGCACATCTTCAGATGAAGACAATAACAAAAGTTTCATGGCAATCTTTCATACACTACATCCAACTGCACATCAAAGGGCAATAACTCTAACCATAAAATCACAGAAACAGTGACTTGTTAATATTCACATCTTCAGATGATGCCCATAATACACAAAAAGTTTCACAGTGATCCATGAAAAACTTGTACTAGCCGTGTTCTCAAGATTCTGTCATACACTGCATTCGGCTGCAAGACAAAAGTACTCAATATAATAGATCCATGGACAATGCCATATGACTGTACACTCAAAGTTGTATGACACACTGACCATATGCCCCACATAAAAGGAATGACTGAAGCATAAAGTGTTCAAGTCATGGTGACTCCTTTTGGCACAACAGTTTAGCTCTCTCCATCCATACACTAAACTTGACCCTACAAGCAGGAGTGCCTGAAAAATTTATGTAAAATAATGTAAAGTAAACAAAGGAATAATGGAAACAAGGAGAGAGAGATGGACAGATGGGTAGTCAGAGGAGGTTAACACTACATGCCCAATTCACATTTACATTGGGTCATAAAAAAAAGGGTTCGTGTCCTTTAAATACAATTAAAAAGTTGATTTAAGGTAACAATAAAAAGGATTTCAAAACTTTGACTAGACGGAGCAAACATAAAACAAAAAACTGTAATCTCGTACTTTTCACCATATCAATACTGTAACAAAAATAAAAAAATGTACTGTATCAAAAACTAACAACAAAGGGCCAGAAAATGCTTCTAAATACACAAAAGTGAAATTGAAATGCACAGTTCCTGCTTAGGTATATTATCAAATACAAACTCGAACCTGATGTTAATATATAAGAAGAAAAAAAAATTTAACACAAACTTTAACCTCATTTTTTTTCCCCATAATTTGCCACATATTTTATTTTTTATAAAGTCAATTGGGTAAAAGGTATTAAATATGGTAAAGCACAATTCCTTCCTACAAGCAATAAGTTGGTTGGCAGGTTGGTTTTAATGACAATTTGAACACAATGTTAACTATATCATGCTGAGGAAATGGAAACTAGGTGCTTTTCCCCCAAATACACACAAATGTAGCTGACCCAGGCTGGACTCGGATGGGTATAGAACTCACGACCCCTAGATTGCAAGTCCAACACTCAACCAACTGAACTACCATGTTTTCCCTACAGCAATAAACAAAAACTCGCATACAAACTTTAACCTAAAACTTTGTTCTCCAAGATGCAAAGAACTCAGTAAAATTGGGTTTTAAAAAAATTGAATAAGGTCAGGCACATGTTATTTAAAAAAAGAAGTGAAATTCAAATGCACAGTTCCTTCCAAGAAGCAATAAACAAAAACCTTTAAACACAAACTTTAACCTGCTGTCTACATAGAGCAAACCTTAAACACAAAATTTAACCTCAAACTTTTTCCCATCAATTGCAAAACAAGTCAGTAGAATTGGGTAAAAAATGTAAGACTAGGCACTTGGTATTTGTTCTTGAATGAACCGTATATAAATGAAATCGAAATGCATAATTCCTTTAAACAAAGTATAAACAAAACCTTAATGCAACCTTTACCTGCTGTCTACGTAGAGCAAACTTAAATGATACTTTAACCTTAAACTTTTTCCGATAGTTGCCATGATAAGGTGTGGACCTGGGTAAAGTTTCATCAAAATATCTGTAGGAGTATAAGGAAACAGGCCACAGAGTTGCATTATTCCTTGTTGTGACCTTCAACTTGAGTGCAGTGGGTATGAGAGTGAATATGTGAAAAACTGTCAAAACATATAACAAGCTTAAGTTTCATTAAAATATCTTCATTGGTTCAAAAGTTACAGTTGTACATGGATGGAGGTAACTGATTGATATTTCCCCTTGCTGTGACCTTGACCTTGAGGCAGGGAGCATGCCGATGATATGTGATATACTGTCTATTCATGATATATGTAACTAGTTAAGGTTTCATTCAAATATATAAATTGTTTCAAAAGGGATACTATAGACAAGGATACAAACCACAGAATTACATCTTCCATTGCAGTGATATCTTGAGGTAGGGAGTAAGGCTATGATATTATATATGATATATAATTGGCCAACATGTCATTAAAACTTCTTCAGTGGTTCAAAAGTTATACTCTGGACAAGGATACAAGTCAAAGAATTACATTTTCCCTTGCTGTCACCTTTGCCTTGAGACAGGGGGCATGGTTATGCTACGTCACACACTGTCACGTCATGATATATAACTGGGTCAAGTTTCTTTAAAATATCTTCAGTGGTTTAAAGTTGATAGTCCCAACATGGATACAAGTCACAGAATTACATTTTCCCTTGCCATGACCTTAACCTTAAGGTGGGGGATGGTGGTGGTGGTATGGTACGCAACACACCATGTAGTCATCATACATACTTGGGCACAGTTTCATGAAAATCTCTCCAACCATTACAAAGTTATGGGCCAGACAAGTATATGCTAACAGATGGACAGATGGACAACATCATAGCACAATACATCCAGCTTAATACAGGCATATACTAATGAACACACATAGGTAAAATTTAAATGCATAGTTCCTTCATATTGGCCAAAATCATTAGCTTAAACACAAACCTTAACCTGATGTCCACATCTGATGAAAACAATATCAGTGTCATAGCCTAAGCTAAAAGTAAACTCAAAATGGGATAAAAAAATGGTGAAGTTGTGGTAAAATGCATTTCATCATCTGGTATAAAGAGAAAACTGCATAACACTGACCATGTTAAATTAATGCTTATCTGTAGAATCAACAAGCTTTGAGTACTGGTGTCATCATGTAACCAATTGCAAACAGCCTGTTAAAGGATTAATCCACTATCAATAGGATTTTTAAAAAGCAGTAACTGATTGATGAGTGGATGGAAGAATAACAAGCTTGTTATAACAATTACTTGATATTTATCAAGTAATTTATATGGCAAGCTTGTCGACAGAAGAATCTAATAAAAGCACAACACAAGGTATCATCAAGAATACACTGATAGACCCTTACATTCAAGTTAGAAAAGGCACAGACAACAATAAACAAGATGCCAATTTTTGTTATGCAACATAAAATAATCTTTTAGAACAACTGATAGTATTCATCAATCTAAAAATGTTGGTTAGTTGGATTTTAATAGCAGTTTAAACAAATTGTGTGCTATATTATGCCAAGGAAATGAGAGCTAAGTGACCAGGGCTGACCTGCATAAGAATGAAACCCATGACCCTTGGATTACAAGTTTGATGTTCTACCATTTGAACTACTTTGGCTCCCAATATAAAACTGTTTTATTAGATGCTGTATATTGCAAAGTTTCTGCTTTGTCAAAATTTACTCTATTTCTTGATTTTTTTAAATTTGAATTCCTATTTTTGCAATTTAGTAATATTGTTTGGATGATATAATGATAACTACCATATGAAGTATTTAATTATTCAGAATTTTGTAATCTCTTAACCTGTCACAAAAGTTTTGAAAATAACAACATTGCGGACATTTCCCAATATATTGCAGGTGAAGATCTACACAAGGGCCCCTCAAAGGGACCGATGCTGTACTGTTCAAAAAGAATTTCCAGGAATCCAAGATAAGACCATTTTTCTTCTTTTGAACTGCTGAGTGTTGAAACCATTTCTGATATTCTGGAGCAATAACAAAATTTTCAAGATGGTTACCTTGGTGGCCATATTGGAGGTCAGATCAGCACCATTTTCATTTAGGATCAACTAGACTTCATAAGAAGTCTTCTGGTGAAAAACCCATGCTGATATGACTTTCCATTCAGGTAAAACAACATCAAATAAATTTTCAAGATGGCTGCCATGATGGACATATCAGATGTCAGATCGGCACCTTTTCATTAGCACCAACTAGATATCATGAGAAGTCTTTTTGTAAAAACTCCATATTAATATGACTATCCATCCAGAAGGAGTAGTGATAACAAGATTTTCAAGTTGGTCACCATGGTGGCCATATTGGAAGTCAGATCGACTACCTTTTCATTTAGTACCAACTAGACATCATAAGAACTCTTCTCATGAAAACCCCATGTCAATGTGACTTTCCATTCAGGAGGAGTAATGATAACAAGAATTTTAAGATGGCTGCCATGGCGGTCAAATTGGAGGTCAGATCAGTACCATTTTCATTTAGATCCAACTAGACAGTGCAGAGCTGATCAACTAGGACAAGTAGTTTCAGAAAATTCACTTGTCCTAAGTACCTTTTCACTTGTCCCACCTACCTTTTCACTTGTCCCAAAATTTCAATCACTTGCCTAGATTCGATGAGATTTATACACTTTAATCCTTGGACAGAACAAAAGAAATAATGTACAACATATTTATTTCTTCAAAGAGCTTACATTTTCAGTTTTCTAATGTCATTGTATCCTGTATACACTATTTCTTGCTCCAATATGGTAAGCATCTGTACTTCCAGCAGCAAGAATGGAAAGGAATTTACTGGAATTCAGATTTTCCTTAACTTCTTTTCTCAAGAAATGATTATTGGACAGATCCAAGTTTCATGCCCCGGGTCTGTTCTTGTAATTAACATCAAGTTCAACACCATTCTTCTCCTGGAGTGTACATGGCATTTCCATATCAGAAAATGGTTTTCCATAACAGGCTAGGGTATAGGCTGCATTGAGAGCTCTGTTTTTAAAAAAAATTCATTTTCATTTAGTTTTAAAATGGCCTTTCTTAGTGGAGTGTCAGCAACTCTAACTTCAAGGATTTTCTGCACATGCTGGCTATTGTCAAGCATATACTGTGCTGCAACAGGCCTGTCATGAGACTTGACTGGTTCAAGCCTGAATTTGTCAGTTCCATTGGCAAATACACTGGTTGAATTTCCAACCTGTGCCAGTTAGGGATATTGTCTGCAATAACTGCAAAACATCTTTCCTTCTAAGTCAGTGAATTCAAGTCATAATTATCAACCCTCTTAGTTGTGTCATATCTGACATATCTGCTGCCATATAATCTGGCTTATGTCTCAGCCTTATGTTTTATCCTTCCACTATCACATGAATTTTCCTTCTCCGAATCTTCTTCATTACATTCCTTGCAAAAATAAATTTGTAAACTCATTTTATCCACATAGTAAATATCATCTCACTTGACAACTACTCTAAAGTGGTCATAACATATATTTTGTTATTTAAATATAAACACAGCTCCTTAGTTATGTGATCGCTTCGCTTCAAATGCAATATTGCACCTGAAAGTTGATACTCTATATAATCAATTAAAAAGTAAAGAATCATTTCTGTCATTTAATTAGTTCATAAAGGAAACTGACAATAATGTCAGTAAAGTGCAATTCATTAATTTAATTGCACACAACATAAAAATATAACAAGGTCTTTTAAAACACTGCTAATTAATCATACTGGATTTGTTTTGACTGAAGTGTTTTGATTGACCAATAATTCAGTCACTTAGCCCAATATGTAGTCAGGAGGTGACAGAATGCATGCACTTGTGAGAGTTATCAATGACCACTTACTTGTAGGTGTTATATATCACAGGCTGTCAATGAATAAATGGAGATAGATAGATTCAAGCATTTAGTATGCCTTGAGGACACCAATGGCCAGATTAAGGCAGAAAAAGTTATTACAACATGAAAATTAGCGCCTGCCCAACTTGTTATAAAATAAGAAAGATGCACTTGTCCCATACTAGCGCCTTGGAAAACTGTATTTGTCCAAGGCATCAGGCTATGGGATTTGATCAGCCCTGCAGCATAGGAAATCTTTTTGTGAAAACCCCATGTCAATATGACTTTCTGTTCAGGAGGAGCAGCAATAACAAGATTTTCAAGATGGCTGCCATGATGGCCATATTGGATGTCAGACTGGCACCATATTCATGCAGAACCAACTAGACATCATAAGAATTGTTTTAGTTAAAACCCCATGCTGATATGGCCATCCATTCAGGAGGTGTAGCAATAACAAAATTTTCAAGATGGCCACTGTGGCGGCCATACTGGATGTCTGAGTGGCACCATTTTCATTTCATACCAACTAGACGTTGGGTTGAATGTTTGTGTACATTTTCAAGGCAATCATCCAAATAGTTTATGAGGAGTAGAGATAACAAACTTGCACTAATGCACAGACGGACCACAAACAACAGGCGAATCATAAGCTCTTCTGGTCTATGACCAGTAGATCTAAAAATATGGAGTGGCTAAAATAATCTTATCAAAGATAATCACCCCCCCCCTTCCAAAAAAAATGTAAATGTCAAGCTATCTACATGTATATTCATCTAACTACAAACACATACACTTGTGATTATCCTAGCAAATTTTTTTTTAGAAGCAATTACGTTTATATATTTTTCCCCAACAATTTAGATGTGTATATATACGAACCTTGCTTCTTTTTCCTTTCAAGAATGAAGACATTAAGTTTCAAATTCGTAAAATGTTTTATACTATCATCAAGCAAAAGATGATTACAACCTATCTAAATGAGGCAAAGCTGCATTACCGTACAAAATCAAAAGATTGTATGCAGAAACTAAGTATATCAAAAGATTTAGAAGGCTAACATGATTAATAGATAGACAAAAATTATGACTGAGTAGTGTGAAATTAATGCTATTTAGAATTTATACCAGTTTGGCATCTTGGACCTACCAGAGGTCATGTTGATGTATACCAATGTGTAACCTTGATGCGCACACATAACACTGTTTATATTTATTTTATATTTACAGGGATCTCGCCAGGAACTTCGGCTAGCATCGGGTTAAGCATAAAATAGCATCATAAATTTGTTTTCAAAAATGTGCATTATTATCATGAAAGTGAAAAAACTCAATGAAATATATAAAAGTACATATATTTACATAGAATTATTTTGTTCTCTAATTTATATCATGTTTCTATGCCAAAGCTCACTACAGATTTTCAAATTAAATAACAGATATTTTTCTTTTCTTCCCTACCCCTTATCTCTTTACTGTCACATTAAAGTCAAAGTCCTTAAGGGAAAGTCCCAGGGTTTTTTCTGGGTCTGTTTTGGGGCGGACATTTGACCCCATTCCCAATCAGAACTTTAAAAAGAAACTCAACATCCTTTACTATCCCGACTTTTTTAAAAAGAAATTACTATAATGAGTGTAGCAAGGTATATAAAGAGTCCAAGTAACCTAGGCTAATAATTCAGGGTCCATGCTGGATTTAATATTTAATAATAGCGCATATTGGGCAAAAATAGGAAGAAGTGAGTGTAGAACGTTCAAAATTAAATTGTTCAAATATTGTCACTTTAATCTTCTGTTTTTTATTTCATATCAGATGTTTAAAAAACTAATGAAATACTACTAAAACAATAAAATAATATTAAAACTTTTCTATTTTTTCTTCACCACAGTTGTTGTATAACAAAATGGCAACGATGAAAATAGGTTACAGTTGAAAATGGCAACATTGAAAATATGGCAACAGTTTTCACATTAGAAGTCAATTTTTTTTACAGTTTTTATAGGATGAAATATTAGATAAAATGAATTTTATTAGTACTGGACCTGGATATGTCCACTGAGTCATAATCCGAGTCTGATTGGGCTACATAAAGTTAATTTTTCACCAGGTACAAAAGATAACAGCTAAGCAGTGGGTAATTATCTCTGAATTTATTAATTACATAAACAAGAAGCCATAAGAAAAGGTGTCATTCAAGTTATAGGACTTGGAATTAGGTCACAATGTTTCTTGATCAGAATAATTTTTAAAGGATATTGGGAAACAAAACCATATCGGCACTGGGGCATAGCATATCAGTGGGTTCAAAAGCATTGTGGACTGAAATGATAGTGTATTGGGACCATGACGGTAAATGGCCCTGGGGGGAACACAGTTTTATACTTATTATTTATCACTATCAATTCAAAAGCATATTGCTTTTTAGTTAAAACAACATACAAATAATCAAAAGTTTAAATCTTTCTGAAGAATAGACAGAGACTCGCAATATTGGTGTTTTACTGAATACAGCCCTCCCATCACTACAAGATCCTTTATTATAACACGGTACCTGTTATAAAGTGAGTATGGTCATGGGAGTTCATTTCATTAATTGGTAGTCAAATTATATGTATTATATTTTTCATTATAAGGTGATTAAGGTGGTATACTCTATGGCTGAGGAAGTACCATATATACTCACTTATATGTTGAGTCAAACTGCAAACAACACTGACCCTGACCTGCCATCGCAAGATGTTCCAACAGATCAGGGTCTATGTTCTTTGTTCTACTGATTACTCGTGGGTCTATTCAGTTTGCAGTTGGACTCGACTGATAAATGAGCATATACAGTATCGTATTTCGAACATTGACGTGACAGATGACTTTGAATGGGCATACATGAACCTTTAAAAATTTTACTTTCTTTGATAAAGCTAACAACCCAATATTTCAATAAGAGTAGATCTGGGAGAAAAATTTATTCTGATTCATGATGCAAGAAACTCTTTAAGATTGTATATATATATATATAATTTCTGATAAGTTCCAATCAATACCAATTGACTGAGAGAGGGACAGTTGGATGGAATTTCTTATTACACTGCATGCCATACTCTGAACAAAATCTTTCATTTCTGTTAGGAATGTATAATTTGAGAAAAATGCAGCTTGGTTGCAGAAATTTTCTTCATGTCTACTGCTGGGTCCTGTTATAGGCATGTATATAATTCTGATAATTCCCATCTCCAATGTTAAGAAAAGGAGAAAAAATAAATGTCAGAAAAGTTAATGCAAGCAAAAAACATGCACCTTTAGGGCTGGCACTACTCATAAAAGCTCTAGCAGACAAATCCTCACTTGACATTGAAGCATCATAAGTTTCGTTGGAAATCCTCTCTGGACCATCTAATGCCTTTAAGTACATGGATTTTGGGCGTGTCTTTTGACGACCAGCCTTGTCAGGCTTTTTCAAATATCCATCATCATCATTTTCCTTTCTCTGCAAGTATTGTTGGAAGATGATTTCCCGTCTAGCTTTTTCCTCTACCTTCCTTCTTTCCGTTTCATCCTGCCTAAGCCTGGTGATGAAATTTCATAATTTTAGAGATAATATTTTTTTTTTTCAAACTGATATCCACACTGGTATGCTTGAATCAATAGTCATACACACAAAAAAAGTTTTGAAACTTCTAAGGCAGCGAATATGTGATCCTGCCTGTCCAGATTTGAGTGAGTGTGTGCATAACACTGCACAACTCCTACACAGTTCCCAATAGAGACTTGCAATCTTAGGATATGACTGGGATGGTCTAAAGATGTGCACAATGGTGTTTGAATTTTGATCCATCCCCAGGGGGCACTTTTCCATCTATCAATTATACTCGCTTATAAGTCGAGGCCAACTTCAAACTGCACGGACCCAGATCTGCCATCACATAATGTGCAGGCAGATCTAGATCTATGCAGTTTGTTAGGAGTAATCAGTAGAACAAACAACATAGACCCTGATCTGCCAGCGCATTATGTGACAGCAGATCAAGGTATATATTTTTTGCAGTTGGACTTGACTTATAAGCAAGTATTTACAGTACACAATTCAAAATAAAATGTGTAGTAATTTCAGGTGTTTTGATATGCTACACTGCTCAAGATCAAGCCTTCCAACTCAGAATACAAATGAGGAAGGTGTCGACAGATGTGCATAATGATCTTAGAATTTTTATCCCGCCCTCACCCTCACCCCCGCAGAGTGGAAATGTGTAGCCCCTGGTTCATAACTCACTATTGAGGTCCACCACCCTAAAACTACATATTCGAGGGTTTATCCAAAAGTTCATGGACATAGCGTGTAACTATGCATGAAACAAACTGAGCTACTGGCAAGAAAAACATGGCGTTAGTGAAGTCCAGACAGGTGAAGACTATTATATTACAAAAGGGATAAATTTGTAGATATGCAGCAGTCAAAAGAGTTAAAAGAGTTACTGTTAATATACTCACTTTTAAGTCGAGTCCAAGTGCAAACAACAACATACCCTGATCTGCTGTTGCATAATGCACCAGTAGATCAATGTCTGTGTTGCTTGTTCTACTTTTTACTCCAAACAAACTGCACAGACCCAGATCTGCTGTCGAATTATGCAACAGCAGATATGGGTCTGTGCAGTTTGCTATTGGACTTGACTTATAAGCAAGTATATATGGCAGAAGAACGATCAAAGGAATGTAGGACAGTTTCAGTGCATGACTTAATGTGGCACACTTTAGACCTTCACAGCTGTGCTGGGTATTTTTACATGAGCCTAAAAAAATTGGTCTATTTTATAAAATAGCTGCAATAATTTTACACAATTTTACACAGATGTTCAGAAATAGAGAGTAAATAATGCGCTGAATTTTTAGTCATGTACATCTTTTGGGGTTTTTAACTGATTTCTATATGCAATGTCCATGAACTTTTGGATGAACCCCTGTAATGCATAATACATACTGGACACAAATAGACAAATTCAGATATGTGACCGACATGGACCCTTAGTTTTATCCGACTTACATAAACCCTTAGGTTTATCCAACTGACATGGACCATTAGGTTTATCCAACTGACATGGACCTTAAGATTTATCCGACTGACATGGACCCTTAGGTTTATTTAAATGACATGGACCCTTAGGTTTATCTGACATGGGCCCTTAGATTTATCTGACTGACATGGACCCTTAAGTTTATCTGACTGACATATACCCTTAGGTTTATTTGCTTGACATGGACCCTTGGATTTATCCGACTGACATGGACCCTTAGGTTTATCCTTATCCTCACCAAGGACACTGATAAGGTAACCAAATTTTCATTGGTCCATATCAAGTGATTTTTCCCTACAACAATCCAATTCCAAAAAGTTTAAAAACTTGGTAAAACAAATATAAAAATTGCTAAAATGACCCCAAAATCTAGACAGGTCATCTACATAATAATACAGTGATAATGAAGGAAGAGAAAGTTCAAGAGAAGCTATTGGCAAAAAAAACACGGTGTTAGTGAAGTCCAGACAGGTGAAGACACTTATACTTACAAAAGGGATAAATTTGTGGATATGCAGCAATCCTAAGAGTTGAAAAGAGCTACTGTGTATACTCGCTTTTAAGTCAAGTCCAAGTGCAAACATAGACACTGATCTGCTGCCACATAATGCGCCAGCAGATCAGTGTCTATGTTGCTTGTTCTATTGATTACTCCTAAGATACAGTATAGACCCAGATCAACCAGCGCATTATGTGACAGCAGATGTGGATCTGTGCAGTTTGCTGTTGGACCCGACTTAAAAGCAAGTATATACGGTAGAAGAATGATCAAAGGAATGTAGGACAGTTTCAGTGCACGAATTCATGTGGCATGACTTGTGATCTTCACAAATCCTCTGGGTATTCTAACAAAATTAATCTATTTTATAAAATAAAATCATTTTGGGTTATTAACTGATTTAACTGATTTCTATATGCAATGTCCATGAACTTTTGGATGAACCCCTGTAATGTGTAATACTTACTGGGCACAAAAAGACAAATTCTGATATGTGACCGACACAGACCCTTAGGCTTATCCGACTGACATGTACCCTTAGGTTTATCCGAAACTTGTTAAAAAAATATAAAAACTGCTAAAATGCCCCCAAAATCTAATCAGGTCATCTACATAATAATATAAAGAAGGATACCAAATTTCATTTGCCTACCACTATTGATTTTGCTTAATAATGCTTACAAGGTTTTTATTTTAAAAAGTCAAAAAATGTCAAAAATACTGTAACAAAAAAGAATAGACTAATTGCTATAATGACCTGCAAATCTAATCAAGTCATCTGCATGTTATTAATAAAATATGCATACCAAACTTTATTTGTCTATCTCATGTACCAGTTAGTTTTGTTTAAACATGCTTACAAGATTTTTTTCCCAATAAAAGTCAAAGTAAAAAAAAAAATTAGCAAATGTACAAAACAATGGAAAAATAAGGTAATTGTCACCAGAACCTAACCATATCTTTGGAACCACCCAAAGCTACCTAAATATCAAATTTGGTCTGGTTTGGCTCAATAGGCTTTCAGCTATTTTGCTTGCAAGTGTGATGGACAAATGGATAACACAAAACCAATAAGTCTCCCCTCCCTTGGGGGGGGGGGGGGGCAGAGAGAGAGAGACATACTTAGGGTTGTCGCAATTAGAAAACATGTAAACTTTACACAATTTTAAACATTTACTCGACAGAGTACACTGAATGATCTCATTTAAATGCTGGTATAATGACTCGAACAAATTTCACAAAAAGACAAACTTGCAGGTACTAACAGCTGTGATCAGATGATATACCTCTCATTTTATTTAATGAAGAATATTCTGAGCTTAAGGTTGACAGGTAGAGACAGACAACAATGTAACAGAATGTTACTCACAAGTTGTACAGTCATCAAAAATATAATCCATAACAACTTCAATTAACCCCAATGTATGCAATTCTGCTTTAGATTTTTTTTCTTATCAACAATTTTAACAAGTTTTAGCTGCCAAAATCAATATGTGACAACTCTGTCACACCAAACAACTTGATGTGACTAAAATATCCCATATTTATTTTACTTCTACTTTCTACTCGCAGCTTAATACTTTTCCAGCATTTGTTAAGTCACAAATCTTGAAAATCTATTACACACTGCATGAACAGCTGTAGCAAAGCAAATGTTATTTATATATAGTATGTAATCGATTTATAAGCTTTATGACTTGAATCCTGTAAAATATGAAGTTCAATTCTTATAAGAACAAATACCTATTGAAAAAATAACAAATCTCAAAAAATAAATAACAGAACTATATTTTAACCATTGTTTACAATTATTGATAAAGCACATAAAAAGGCCACATGAATTAAGTAGTTCCTTTCTGGTGTTTTGAACTAATAAATTCAGTTTTCTGCATCACTTGATACAATTTAACTGATCTAAATACTTCTTAGAAACGCTTGGTAGAAACTTGTTAATTATATTTCACTTAAATGAAGTTAATTTGCATTTGACTTTAAAAATAACAAAAATCCTTAGAGATAGTGATTTTACATGCTTGGAAATAGCCACTTTCCATGGAACATTACACCAAAGGTTAACCACTTTATAAATGGTTTGAAACTGTCACTATGTACTAATTTCCTTGACGTATACTTTTACCACTCTATTTTGACACGACTATCATTACATGTGTTTTGGCTCGTACTTGTTGATCAGTGCTAGGAGATAATGGTCTGGGTGCGTGTCTTAGAGGTCACTTGTGCAGTTTCCAAATGGACATGGTGTTGATCAAAATTTGCATGCATAACTTCATGCAGTGACTGACTGAAGAGTTTCGAAAGTTCCGCAAATTCTGGTAATTTAACTCGCTAAATTTGCGATCAGTTAAATTACAATATTTTTTTTCTGCAACTGAACTATTTAGTGTGCCTTCCGAAAATTCCCAGGTTTTCCCCAGCTTAGTCAATTTTTTGCAAAATTATATGGCTTTTCCCAGTCGGGAACAAGCCTATTTTATTCCTGATTTTTTCCCCCGTTTTCCCAGTAGCATGGGAACCCTGAATTTGTTACAACTGAGGCAAAACCTACCTTTCTTCATCCCGTTTCCTTGCCAGTTCTGCCTCTTTCTCCATCCTCTTTCTTTCCTGTTCATCCCTTCTCCTTTGCTGCATCTGAACCAGTTTTTCTTTTTTTCTCTGCATGTCCAAGTCCTCCTTTAATTGAAATATAAAGATGCAACATGGAAAGACAATTAATTTTGGAACAGCTTTACATAAGTGGACAGTGAAGCCTGCCTTAAAGGATGCCTCTATAAAAAGAGCACCTGAGCATAATTGGTATATTTTGGATTGCTCAACAAAATTCCAAATAGAATTGGCCTTAGATACAGAACATCTAACATCAAAATAGATACTGTCAACTATCAAAATGATGATTTCATTGATACTGCTATTTACATAATTGTTTTAACCTAGCCTGGGAACATGATCAAGTTCTTTAACAGTGTCCTAATATTATTAGTAAGTCCTGAGCTTCAAGGTCCTAAAGTACTGTCAGGGACTAAAACTTGGGAGTAAAATTACAGGTATAAATTCAAAGTGCATGTGAGAGACTTAATATAATGACAGTAAAGGATGATCTAAGACCAGGGTTGAATGGATGGTAGTTATCAGGAAGGAATAATATGGCCACTGACAAATCTAAACCAGCAGAGACAATTTTTTATATATATATTAACAGGAGGTTAGGATTTGGTATGCATTTTTTATTTTGTCTACATGTAAGTCATGTTACTACATTTACCTACTAAACTATAATGGAAAAACTCACAACTCACCGCTTTCAGTTCTTACCTTGACAATAGGACTTTCACCTTGTCCTATCATGAAACCAACTCCTGATGTGTGTTGCTCTGACAGACCAGAATCATCTTGCTGAGATCCAGATTCATCTAGTTCCTGACCAATTTCAAATGGTTTTTCATCCGGCTGAGGTGCTACTGCTTTCTGCTCAACAACAATTGTTTTCTCCTTGTGAGCTTTTAACTTTGGCTTTTGTCTTATGGGTGAATCTGCACCAAAGGAAATGAAAAAGCCACCTCCCTCAGTTTTTGCGGCTGGCAGCTGTTCACTATCAATTAGAACTGAACTATCATCATGTCTTTCTGATTCACTAGAATCACATGAAGCCTGATCCTGTGTAAACTGTAAGTCTTCGAGTTCTTGTTCTATAGGATAAGTCTTGGGTTGTGAGTCTTGATTCAGAATCTGTATCACCGAGTCCACTGCTGAAGAAGACTCCTGGGAAGTCTGAGCAAGTTCTGGCCTAGGTTGCAAACCATTTCCAGAGTATGGAATTGCTGATTCAGCAACATGAGATGAAGGCATCATGGAATGTTGAGGATGACTGGGGGCAGTGTGGGTAACCTCACTATGAAGAGATGGCTGATAAGGGGGCACTGCCTGTAAGGGTGATCCATACATGGAATGAGGGTATGGTTGGTTGGGAGGAGAGGTCAAATGCATTGTGTGTGGAGGATACCCATGTGGAAACATCTGACTAGGACCGCTGGGATACATATGGGATGGTGAGTGCTGATAGGGGGGCATCCCTATATGCTGTTGTGCACCTGGTCCCATAATGTACCCCCCATAGTGGCCACCTGACTGCATACCAAGACTAGGTGCAACCTGACCATACTGGTTTGGACTGGAATAGACTGGTCCAGTTATATGGGAAGGACTTTGCAAAGCATATGGCTGAACACCATGTGGATAAGTTGGTGGATGTGTCATGGTGTTTGCTTGAGGCAGGGACATCATATGTATATGTGACATACCAGGTGGAATCACATGACCTTGACCTTGATCATAAGGCCTATCTGGCACCTGACGTGCATCGGTATGTGCTGGATAATTAATGTATTCATGTTCACTTACTTGAGAAAAGTTCTCTAAAGCTGCAGGTAATGTCTTCTTTGTCACTTCCAAAACTCTTGGAGGTGATCGTGATCCAGATCTAGATCGTGTGTAGGACTCTTGCGACTCTGATCTGGGAGGTGAAACTTTTGGAGAAGAAACCTTAGTTTTTGCACCAGTTGGCACATCTGATGCTGAACTTTTTATCTTTTCTTTTTTCAGGGACAGTTTCATGATTTCACCCTGCAAGTCTGTTAAGCTTTTGTTCAACCTATCAAGGGAGCTACTATATTCATCACAAGTATCACCCTTGTCAGTTCCACTTCTAGACATGTCTTTCTCTACTGATGACTGTGAACTAGACATTCCAGAAGATTCACTTTGATCAGAAGTAACTGGCTTAGGAACTGCATCTTCATCATCTTTAAACCATTTCTTCCGAACATTTTCTATTGTTTGTTGGATATCTTCTCTAGAGAAAGCACGAGAGGACTTCATCTGTCGGGTTGGTGACTGTGGTGGGGTCTCAAATTCATCTTCTTGAGTTGATCTTGAGGGGTTAGTTGGGGCCTGTATTTGCTGTTCATTACTTCTCTCTCTACTTCTCTCTCTGAATGATAGTTGCGATGTGTAACCTTGTCCTGATGATGTTGACATATCACTCCTTGAAAGACTACTTTCATCCGTCTCCTCTGAACCCTCTTCTTCCATCGACTTCTCCTTTGGTTTAGCAACAACATGCAGAAATGCAGCCTTCCCCAGCCTTTGTCTCATCTTCTGTTGTTGAATTTCAGCCTGTCTTTTCTTCTTCTCAATAGATTTTCTCTTTTCTTCCAGTTTTAACCGAATCTTTAGCAGCTCCACAGCTACTGGTTGAGATACATCACCTCCTCCATTCTCCAGATTCTGACCTGCATCCTCAGGACTGGAATTACTGGTTTGAGCATTATCTTGCCATGTTGTCTGGTTTGGCAGAGGTGCAAATGTTGTTCTCTTCTCAACTTTTTGGGGGTAAGTTTCCTTCAGTGGACTTCGTAGTCCCTCTGTTCCATGCTGCATATATACAAAGCCAGAATTATCAAAGATGCCTACATTTTCCTTCAGCCTCTTCATTTGTGCAAAGCTTGTGGTATTTTTAGCCTTTTCCGGACTATCTAAAATGTTTGTGGGTTGATCAGCCACTATAACTGGCTTCTGACTCATATATGCCTCTGGTTTAGTTGTCACCTGTACCTTACTAAGTACTGCATCACACTGTCTTTTCATTTCATCAGATTCCCGAGTTTTATGATCTTTGTGAATTTTACGAGACTCATGGTCCGAGAAATCTCCCGAGCTTCGACTACTGACACTCCCTTCCCGAGAGGCTTTATCATCACTCACAACAGGTATCCCAGCAGCCCTTGCTGTCTCAGAAGTGTGAATGTGATCTGCAATTGTATAACTGTGTCCCGTTTCTTTATCCTTGGACACATCAGACCTATGGCTCTCAATAATCTGTGAATCTCCTAAGCTAGCTGTGATCAAAAATGCTTCAAATCCTTTCCTTTGCTGGGTCCCTGGAGTTACTTGCCCTTGTACAGGCAGACTTAAATATTCACTCCTTGCAGTCAATTGATCCTCCGGTAAAGGAGTTACTCTATCATCATCAAAATTTGAGCCACTTGATTCTGATTTTATTTCATCTGAAAATGTTTCCGCACCAGATTTTAAAATTTTCGGAGATCTTTTTGATTCATCATCTCCCCTTTCTTCTTCTTTTGTATGATTATTTGTTTTCTCCTTTGCTGGCTTAATCCTTGCTGGTATCAGTGGCTCTATGTTACCTCCCCTTGATTTTGACTGTTCAACACTGGATGTCCTTGAAGGTAAACCTGAACTTACACTCTCAACTTCCAAATAATCTGGATGTGATGAGTCCTGAATATCTGGAGGATGCACACTTTCAGATTTAGAATATGTGCGTGCAGAGTCTGTCCTAGGAGAAGAGTCAAATTCCCCTAAATCTATACTTAGACTTGAAAAACTTTCATTGAGTTCTGAATCAATGCTGACATTAGCTAGTAAATTGCTTCCCTTGCTAATGGATGGAGTGTGCATGAGTCCATTCTGCTCTTTGGGGCTGAAAAAGAAATATGAACCAAGTCAGAAACAGACTCTTTTAAAGACGGGGGTAAATCTGAATTAGTACCTCTAACAATTACAAGAAGAGTACCATAAAGGATGCAATTTATGCCTGCCAATGTTTAATACTCCTCTATGTAGGTACTAGCAGGGCATGGTTGACTCTAAAGATTATTGACCAATGGGTCCCAGTGACCTTGACCTTTTGTCAAGGTATGCGGTCTTGAACTAAACTTATTATGCAGAAATCATTATTGTATTATTAGACTTATCATGTCTGTGACCTTTGTCTTTGAAACACCCAAATCTATAGACTTCTTTATCACCCTAAGTACAAGCCAGCCATAATGTTTGAACAAGGAAATTCCTCTAGAACAAAATTTATTTAGCAAAACCTATTTTTCTTTGAGTCACAATGAACTTGACCATTGATCTTCTGACCCCAAAATCAACAGGCTTCTTCCATACCTCAAAAGACAGCCCTCCGCTAACTTTGGTTATAGTATAATCTAGAACAAAAGTTATTATGCGAAAAAACATTTTCCTTCCTTCAGTCAGTGACCTTGACCATAGACCTTTTTACCCCAATATCAATAGGTTTCTTTCTTATCCAAAATGTAAGTCATCCACAATCTTTGGTGAAGGTACATGGTTGAAAATTGAATTTTTTTCACATAAGTCATTTTTCAGCTAGTGACCTCAACCTTTGACAATCTGCCCTGTCTCCACCCCACCCCACCCCTTTCATTGAATAGGCTTCTAAGTTACTCCAAGTGCCATCAATGCCAAAAGTTCAGTCCAGGTCTGCAATGAAAAACTAATGTTATTGTGTGGAAATCATTTATCTTTTTTCAGTCAGAGTGACTTGGACCACTGACCTCAAAGTCAATCAGTTACTTCCTTACACCAGGTGCAAGCCATCCACAAAGTCTGATCCAGGTCTGTGATTTAGAACTCATGTTATCGTGCAAAATATCGTTGTTTCGTCAGTCACACTGACCATGAGCTCTGACCTTTTGACCCCCAAATCAATAGGTTTCTTCATTAAACTAGGTGTAAGACGTCCATAAAGTCTGATCCAGGTCTGTGATTTAGAACTAATGTTATTGTGTGGAAACCATTTTTTTTCTTCCTTCATTCTTAGTGAACTTGAGCTTTGACCTTTTGACTTTACCCCAAGTGCAAGTCATCCACAAAGTTTGGTAATGGTATATGCTGGAGAACTTGAGTTATTATTGTGTGGAAACAAAATAGGAAACAGACAGATGGATGGATGGATGGATGGAAACAACATCATAACATAATTCTGCCTTATGGCAGGTGTAAAAAAACCCACAAATTCAGCTAAACATACTGCAGAGCACCTAGTGTCCTTTAGTGATATATTCTGAAGTTGTGATCCTCATTAGATACAACTGAAACTTTTCATAACCATTATTTAAAACTGAAGATGACTTTAGAGCAAAAGCGCTCAATCTCATATCAGTGAAACCGTTGAGCTAGATGCAAACTTGGCCCCTCATGTGGCATCTGTCAATCAACTATTGTATGTCAGAAAATCAAATGAACCAGTGACCAATCTAACTGCCAACTAAGTGTGAATCATTGCATAACTACATGTAGACTGGTAGGGTTTGGATGGTTGGACAAGAGTGAGTGGGTCATCAACTTAGTTGTAATTATTACCTTGTTGCTGTTTAATTTGTAGTGAATCATTTATTTCTTATTTCTGGGATTTTTTTTATCTACTTCCCTTTAAACTAGTTACGGGCTATAGTCACAAGTATGGGAACAAAATATCCTACAAACTACTGTAGTGCACTAATACTCACATTGTTGGCATTCAGAAATATTAGTGAAATGAATTTTTATTTTAACAGTGTAAAAAAATCCATATTCACTACCACTAACCAAACTTTTCTCCAATGTTGAAATTTAACAAGGAATTTTAATTATGCAAGTTATTATTGTGCTATATTTTTCTGAAAGCCTTAGCTAAATTAGGTAATAAAACATTAATTTTATGGCTGTGCAGTGAACAAACCAAACAATTTGTCCCTTGTTGATGTGGACAACTGGCCAAGGCCAACAGAACAGCTGGTTGTCCACTACAAGATGGGGAAAACAGTTTCGTTTGTTCTGTAAATAGCCATAAAATTACTATATAGACTTCAGCTTACAATGAGATTTCAGGTCTTCATAACTTGAACATTTTTCATCTAATTTTCTTGACATTTTCAACATATGCTGTGTAAATTACCAGAAATGAATTCAAGTAGAACAAAAATGACGATTTGAAAGAAACATGTATGGCAATAGTAGGTGTTGCAATCTCCATTTTTTAAGGAGTCATTTGTCAACAAATTGTGAGGAAATTCATTAGTGCAACAACCATGTTCTAACATGATCGGGCCAGTTCTACCTTGTTTTGATATGATAAATACATTGTGTTCAATAAGGGTGCATTAGGCTAGCATTCCAACTGTATGGGTTGCCAGTGAATGGTGCTAGTCAAGCATTAGGCTAGAATTCCAGCTGTATGGGTTGCCAGTGAATGGTGCTAGGCTAGAATTAGGCTAGCATTCCAACTGTATGGGTTGCAAGTGAATGGTGCTAGGCTAGCATTAGGCTAGCAATCCAGATGTATGGGTTGCCAGAGAAAGGTGCTAGGCTAGCATTAGGCTAGCATTCCAACTGTATGGGTTGCAAGTGAATGATGCAAGGCTAGCATTAGGCTAGCAATCCATCTTATTGGGTTGCCAGTGAATGGCACTAGCCTAGCATTTGGCTAGCCATCTATGGGTCACAAGTGAAGGGCACTAGGCTAGCAATCGAATGGCGCTAGGCTAGCATTAGGCTAGCAATCCAGCTGTATGGGTTGCTAGTGAATGCCACTTGGCTAGCCATCTATGGATTGCAAGTAAAGGGTGCTAGGCTTGCAATTGAATGGCGCTATGCTAGCATTAGGCTATCAATCTAAATATGGGCTACAAGTGAATGGTGCTATGCTAGCATTAAGCTAGCAATCTAACTGTACAGGCTGCAAGTGAATTGTGCTAGGCTAGCATGAGGCTAGCAATCTAACTGTACAGGCTCCAAGTGAATGGTGCTAGAATAGCATTAGGTTCACAATCTACCTGTACAGGCTGCAAGTTAATGGTGCTAGGCTAGCATTAGGCTAGCAATCTAAGTGTATGGGCTGCAAGTGAATGGTGCTTGGCTAGCATTAGGATGGCAATCTAACTATATGGGCTGCAAGTGAATGGTGCTATCTGGCAAGCTAACAGTCAAGAGATAGCTCACCGCAAGCAATGCATGCAAATTTTGTTTCACTCACAAAAGAGCTTGCCAACTGACTCATGTATTAAACACAGAAGCTTTGATAACCAAGATAAACAGTTAATTTACCTTGAATGTTGATGCATGTCATGTGTTTAGACCCATTTATCGGACAATTTAGTTTAAATATTCATTTTCTAAGGGGTAGTTATGTTTATTTGTTAATCTTTGAAGAGCACTGTTTAAAAAAACATAACAATTCAGTGCTATACCAACTTGATGTGAGCATTTGTCCATCATGCTGAAAATTTCCACGAGGACAGGCCATTTAGTAGTGACAAATTGCCTTCTGCACTAACAGTGACAAAATATCAACGTTACCAAATGTAGCCCAGATGTACTCAAACATCAGAATTACACATGCCGGTTATATCAGATTTTCCATTATCTTTATAATACTCTTGTCGCAGTTATTTTGTCAGTAATTTATTCATTTCAAAATCGACTATGTGCAAATCACGACCACATATAGTTCTCTGTGCTAAATGTTTTATGAAACCTTTGAGCTAAAACTCTTTGTGTCTGAAAAATCTGAACATAGAGAACAATGTGTAATAACTAACCTGTTACCTTATTTATCAATGATGAGATCTCAACAAGCCAAGTTTAAACAGTGAACAGGGACAGATTTGGGTGTGGTCTGAACCGGTGTGGAGGGGGGAGAGAAGATTTGACAGCAAGTGACCAGCAAGAGAACTCCTTGAGCACTGATAACAATGCTGCAAACAATAACAGAGGCAATGATGAAAACATTCAATACATGTACTCACATCTCTGGCCATGCTATCACTGACTTCTTCACTGGACTGCGATCATGTGATGACAAGGAATTAGCCCTCCTTACGCTTTGACTAGATTCTGCAAAACAAGACAAAAATATATTTTTGGTCACAAAGCCAATAGGATTTTTTTCAGGGTGGGGTGGGGTGGAACAGGTGCCTGAACTGAACTTATTGAAAAGATTTATGGGGAAAGCAAATTTCCAGGAGTAAATAGCATGTATTAAACATTCTACATGATTCTAAAATGTTTCATACAGGGAAAGAGACACATTTCTTGGCTCCTGAGTACACTAAAAAATTCATTTGCTGACTGGTAGTTTTAAATGTAACTGTAATCTGTAATAATTACATCCATTTATAGGTGTTACTGTGCTTTTATAAGTAGAACCATTTATAAGTGTTACTATACTTTTATAATTACAACCATTTATAAGTGTTAATGTACTTCGATAATTACAAAAATTTATAAGTGTTAATGTACTTCAATAATTACAACCATTTATAAGTGTTACTGTACTTAAATAATTGCAACCATTTATAACTGTTACTGTATTTTTATAATTACAACCATTTATCAGTGTTGCTGTACTTTTATAATTACAATCATTTATCAGTGTTACTGTACTTTTATAATTACAATCATTTATCAGTGTTACTGTACTTTTATAATTACAATCATTTATCAGTGTTGCTGTACTTTTATAATTACAATCATTTATCAGTGTTACTGTACTTTTATAATTACAAACATTTATCAGTTTCATAATTACAACCATTTATCAAACATTTATCAGTGTTACTGTACTTTTATAATTACAAACATTTATCAGTGTTACTGTACTTTTATAATTACAAACATTTATCAGTGTTACTGTACTTTTATAATTACAATCATTTATCAGTGTTACTGTACTTTTATAATTACAATCATTTATCAGTGTTACTGTACTTTTATAATTACAAACATTTATCAGTTTCATAATTACAACCATTTATCAAACATTTATCAGTGTTACTGTACTTTTATAATTACAAACATTTATCAGTGTTACTGTACTTTTATAATTACAAACATTTATCAGTGTTACTGTACTTTTATAATTACAAACATTTATCAGTTTCATAATTACAACCATTTATCAAACATTTATCAGTGTTACTGTACTTTTATAATTACAATCATTTATCAGTGTTGCTGTACTTTTATAATTACAAACATTTATCAGTGTTACTGTACTTTTATAATTACAAACATTTATCAGTGTTACTGTACTTTTATAATTACAAACATTTATCAGTGTTACTGTACTTTTATAATTACAAACATTTATCAGTGTTATAATTACAAACATTTATCAGTGTTATAATTACAAACATTTATCAGTGTTACTGTACTTTTATAATTACAAACATTTATCAGTGTTACTGTACTTTTATAATTACAAACATTTATCAGTGTTATAATTACAAACATTTATCAGTGTTACTGTAATTTTACAATTACAAGCATTTACAAGTGTTACTGTAGTTTAATAATTGCAACATTTTATAAGTGTTACTGTACTTTAATAATTACAACCATTTATAAATATTACTGTACTTTTATAATTACAAACATTTATCAGTGTTACTGTAATTTTACAATTACAAGCATTTACAAGTGTTACTGTAGTTTAATAATTGCAACATTTTATAAGTGTTACTGTACTTTAATAATTACAACCATTTATAAATATTACTGTACTTTTATAATTACAACCATTCATATGTGTTACTGTACTTTTATAAGTACAACCATATATGTGTTACTGTACTTTTATAATTATAACCATTTAGAAGTGTTACTGTACTTTTATAGGTACAACCATTTATAAGTGTTACTGTACTTTTATAATTATAACCATATGTGTTACTGTACTTTTATAATTACAAGCATTTATAAGTGTTTCTGTACTTTTATAAGTACAACCATTTAGAAGTGTTACTGTACTTTTATATTTACAACCATTTATAAGGTTTACTGTACTTTTATAAGTACAACCATTTAGAAGGGTTACTGTACTTTTATAATTACAACCATATATATGTGTTACTATAAGCTTTTATAATTAAAACTTTATTTAGTGCATACCGTCAGAAGATTTTGTACAAATTTTTATCAAGACTTTGGCACCAGTTTTTATCAACTCTTTGACAGAAGTTAGTTAAGTCTTCAAACTGAAAATGAATGTTTAACATGCAACTAAAATGCTATCCTGCTGTTTTTATAAATGACACAGCTGCACCAGCTAAGGAACCTGTTAAGTGGACAAGGGATCAGTGGAACCTGCTGCTTCACCAGTGTCCATGTGTTGATGCATCCCTCTTGTATCTAATTTGCAACAACTTTAACACAAAACTTTAATGCAAAAGTTTATCACTGTTACTGACAATGACATTGCTGCCAAAACAGTATGTATGTGTGTATGTATGTATGTATGTATGTATGTATGTATGTATGTATGTATGTATGTATGTATGTATGTATGTATGTATGTATGTATGTATGCATGGATGGATTGATGGAAGGATGGATGGATGGATGGATGGATGGATGGATGGATGGATGGATGGATTAGAGTTTAACAGTATGGCACAATAATGGATATATGGGGCCAACTAAAAGTAAAGTTTTAAAAATTAAAAAAAATGAAGAATTGCACAAAAACTTGTGGGAGATAAACCCTTCCAAAAAAATTAAACATGAAGTACAAGATAAATATAATAGGTAATAATGATAAAATTGTGTAAAATGTATATAAAATTAAATATAAAGGTAAATAGGATAAAATCCTAAAAGTCAAAATTTGTTATATAAATTGCATTCCCTCATAAAGTTTAAAAAATTGGCCAATGCAGTGATACCTATGCTTCATCATGTGAACACAAGTGAGTCAATAAGGTTTTACTGAATATTTACCTCCAAGTTGCAAATGGTCTATTTCTAGATGATGCTGTGCTGCTAAGTGTTGCTGCCGCTTCTGTAATAATACCTGCCTCTGTGGCGGTACAGGCCTAAACAGGAAACAAGAGACTGGGTCAGTAAATTAACTGACACAACACACACATATATACCGTGTAATTTAATAATTAATGTTGTATAATTCAATTTTTATAGACTTTTGTACAGCAGTGGTTGAAAAATCTAAACATACACTTGCCCAGTTGGAAAAGTACAAACAATTTTTACTCGCCCAGAATTAACTCCTAATCGCACAGCTTAATACAGAAATATATGTATACAAGTTGAAAATGTTGATGACCTCAATATAACTCTGTAAAAGGTCATTTCCAGAACTGCTGTATTATGGAATTCCTGCCAAAAAATTTGCTAGTGGTTCTTGAAAAAATGAGTGAACAATTAAAATTTTGTTGCCCAATCCAAAGCAAACACAAAATATCTCACTGCACTTATTTAGGCTGACTGATTTTCAACTGTTTCCTGCTACGGTCCTATTTGCTTTTAGCAAATTTAAGCATATTCCTCAACTGAAGAATTTGAACGGAATCAACATCCTGAGTCTCCATCCATTTTATTGCACACTCTAAACCTTGGATTGCTTCCATTGCTTTCAGTGGTTGGTGCACAGGAGTAGTGTTTTCACTGTCATCATTGGAATCATCACCAATGGCAGCATCACCATTGGTTTTATTTTCCTTTACATTTTCAATAATTTCTGCATCAGAATCACAGTCTAAAACTGGACAATCATTATCATACATGAGCCATTCATGTACACTTATCCTTGACTGCTTTAACAGCCCAAATGTCCTCTCAACCTCAGACAGACCCTTCTATGAAAAAACATCAAATGCTATCATCATCACTGACATTGCTGCCATATATGTACATCACCTCTTTCAAATTTAGACTCCGTAGGGTCTCCTGAAGTTAAGTTTTGTCATAAACAATTTTTTTTGCAAGTTCTTTTTGATAGTTCATTATGAATATAGAAATTATGCCCTGATCCAGTGACTGAATCCTGAACAGTGTATTCTTCAGTAGGAAGATGAACTTTATCTTCCCATCCCTACTAACCAGGCTATCTGTGGGGGTGTGAGCAGGGCCGTTGTTCAGCAATAGCAATGCCTTCAGCTCAATCTTCACATTTCTCAGGTGTAATCTAACTACCAGTATGAATTTATTTTGAAACCAGTTTTCAAAAAAAGCAGCCATCATCCATGCAGTTTTCATTACATGATATGAAAAAGGTAGGGACTTCATATTCATATGATGAAAGCACCTCAGCAACTTGAATTTTCTGATAAATAGTGGTTTCAGTTTATGACTTCCCATGTTGTTCACACAAAATAGCAAAGACACCCTCTCCTTCATTTTCTTAAAACCTTCATGTTTATGTTCGTCTCTTTTTCACTGCAAGGGTGGTGCCAGGCATCATTCTGTAACAAAATCCAGTTTCACTGCAATTATAAATCTGATCCAGGGAATATCCACCTTTCACTATTAATTCACTCAATTCATTCAGATAAGTCATAATGGCTTTAGAATCTGAAGAGTGGATTTCTCCCGAAACAGTCATTTGGCTAATCCCATGTTGCTTATTAAAATGGTCTTGCCATCCACTGCAAGCTTTGAAACCAGAATCTAGCCCATGCAAGTCATTGTGAAATTTTTCTGCATGTGCCTTTACAATAGGTCCTGATAGGCACTGCTTCTGCCCTAGTTGGAACAAACCACTGATACAGAACTGCATCAAATTGTGTGTCTCCTGCCATTCCAGCATTCTTTCCTTCAGTACCTCACTTTCATGCATATCCAGTACCATCTCTCTTTGTTTGACATCTTCCCTCTTCCATCCTCAGACATTAGCTTGTCAACACCTAAATCTAGACATAATTGCGTTTGTTTAACACCAAACTTAATCCTGTCCAGGGCATGAAGCTTCTCCTTAACAGTAAACATTTTAGGTTTCCATGTACTGTCATCCATTGTAAATACTAATTAACACTCTGACACCTAGTTATTTTAACAACTACAGCAAGAATAATTGTTAACAATGGGGTAATTTAAATATGGAATAGATATTTATTGCTGGTCAAATGATTGCTTGATGATTGTCTGACAACACCACTCTCTGACAACACTGCCAATCCTTGTATGCATTATGGTGACTTTTTATTTTTAATGTTTTTATAAATCAGTGCCCCATAATTTGAACAACCTTTAGATCTGACCCCGACTTTGATGATTAGCAATTACTTAATTAGGTTGGTAAATGAACTGAATTATGAATTGACCACTGCATTGTTTGGTGCTTGGCTGTGTATTCCAGCTGTCTGAGCAAACATCTGTTGGCTATTGTTTACACTGGATTAAGCAACGATTGTAAACATGATGTACTGAAGACAAACACAAAGAAGACTTAAATCCATGGTTCAATAATAATCAGATTAACAATTATCTGCTTTTTAAAGAGCTAATGGCTTTCAAAAATAAGCTAAGATCAAAATGCAATGATTGAAAATTGAAACAACTAAATTGATAAGTTTTTTCTTAAAAAATATAACATAATTTGCCATATTATTAAAGCAAACTCGTTTATTTAATTATGTCAAGAAAAGAAATTACTCTAGCATTTCAGGACCCATGCCACAATCTTGTTATATCTGAATTCATCTTATAATGAAGCGTTATAGCGGGGTTTCACTGTATGTGCCGATTTTGCTTATTATGAAATTTCATTGAGATTATGATGATACAGGCTTATATTCCAAGTTTGATCTAACTCAGATCAGAAATATGGCCTCCAGAGGGATAAAAAGCTCAACCAATCAGATGCAAGACCACCTAATTAATACATATGGATCTCGCTCATTACCAAAATCATCAAAGAGCTTGATGATATCAGCCAATATTCTAAGTTTGATCAAAATCAAAGCAGAAATATGGCCTCTTGGGTGGCAACAAGCTATGCCAATCTGATGCAAGATCACCTCATTATTACGCACATATCTCTCTCATTATCAAAATCTTAACAATATAAGTTTACGTTTAAGTTTGATAAAAATCGAAAAGAAATATGGTCTCCAGAGTGGTAATAATCAGCCAAACTGATGCAAGTTCACCTCATTAATATGCATGGATTTCACTTATTATCTAACTCTTCTGAGAGCTTGATGATATAAACCCATATTCCAAGGTTGAATAATACTGGATCAGAAATATGACCTCCAGAGTGATAACAAGCAATTGTTGATGGATCACCGATGATACACAACAGACACAGGACCATATCATAAGTTAACTTGGCCTAACAGTCAGGTGAGCTAAAATGTAAAGGATCGCTCTGAACACAGGGCCGTACCATAAGTTAAACTGGCCAAACAGCCAAGCGAGTTAAAAAGGAACAAATTTCTCTAGTGGCATGAAAATCTATCAGTCATCTACATAAGCATACAAACATGCCTACCATATTTCATTTGTTTATGTCAAGCAATTTTTGCACAATCATGCTAATAGGGTCTTCACGCAAATTGTCCAAATCCAACAACTTCCAAAATATATAAAAATGGAAATAATTGCTTTATTAGTATAAAAATCTCACTAGGTCACCTAGATCTGCTCACCAAGATGCTTACTAAATTTCACTTGTCTACATCAAGTAATTCTGTATCACTGTACTAATTAGCCTTTAGGATGGAAAGATGTAAGTTGACAGAACCAAATCAACATGCCCTTGCTTTAAATGTTAGCACTGATAATGATGATGACACCCAGAAAAAGTGATGCTAACTTCTAATATCTGGCATTTAATATCATCATGCAAAATTTCTTATTAAGAAACATGAAGCTGGGCCTACCCTGTTGAGCCTGCCCTGTGTATATCTGGAGTACTACTGGAACGCAGGTCCTCGGCTCTTAATTTCTGAAAGCTCTGCTTAGTAGCATTGCTAATAGGTATACTTGGCACAGTGAACTTGGCTGGTTTAGAAACTGTAAGACAACAGGAAATTGCTTAAATATGGTTCTTATTACCTAACATAACATCATGTCAAAGTCACACAGCAAAATTATTGAGAAAAATAAAGTCTGTTCACATGGTACTAATTTACATAAAATCAGATGGAAGAACATAACTCCAGAGACATTACTGACCTATAAAATCTTGATAACATTTTCCAATTTTTTTTAAACTTTATAATTCACTAGAAAATTTATATTAACATTTGAAAAATTACTGGAAGAATAATACTGGTGATTTCCTTTTAAACGCATTTACAACTATTGTTTCAATTACCAAAGGGAGATAAGTGCTATCAGTTCTAATAATTTACTTATGAAGTGAATTGAGTAAGGGGCTATGGAGCTACAAGTGCTGGAAAAAATTAACCAAAGCTGTCTACTGACATCCACACCCACAATGGGCAAACTCAAACACCAGATGTGCCCCATTACTGAGGAATAATAAAAACCATGTGAGATCCTCTATTAACATATATAAGACAGGCAATACAGGTAAATATTCCAAAAAAACATCTTCTGATGGCATATAAAACATCTATGAAGTTTTTAAACAAGATGCAGTCATCTTTTGCTTTTTTAACATATACAAATCCCTAAATCTCTTTCAATGCACCAAGCTAATATATGGTAAATAATGATGCCATAACACGATTTGATAATGTAATAATTATCTCATGAAGAGTTCCACCATGAATATTTACTTCACATCAGCAAACATACTTCAGTTTCATAATGTCTGACTCGAACAATATATATGGAACTGTAAAACATTATAAAATGGATGCACATGCACAAAGATGAGCAGGATTTAATACTACAGTCAAACCTGTCCTAACAGCCATTCAAATTTTGCCCCCCCCCCCCCCTCCCAGCAAATTTCCTATATAAATGTCCTGTGTGTAACGGTCACTTGCCTTCAGCAGTCAGTGGCCAGGTGTTTCCTAACCAACAGTGGTTTCTCCTTGCCTTAAGCAGTCACTGGAGCATATCAACAGTGACCGCTCTAAGTATGCAAGGTCTGCTATATTAATTAGGGCCAACTAGCAGCCCCAATTTTCATTGGCGGCCCCAGAATTTTTATTTTGAAATATTCATTGAAAGTTAATAAATCTTGCTTGCCAGAACTTTTCCCTCACTCCATTCATATCCGTTACATGTGTTACTAGATCGGATCCATAATTTCATCTTTATTCTTACCAGATGTCATATTAATCATACACAAGCTTGGCATTGCTTTTAAGTGCATTTAATCACAATAAGTCAGGGTCCAAGCTGGACCCTAATATCTGGACAAAATTACCTCTCCAGCTCGGATAGGCAAAGTTGGCAAAAATAGGGTGAAGTGGCTGTAGAAAGGTGCACATAGTCACTTTATACTAACGTTTTTGCATATTTTGATATCAGATTATTAAAATGACAATGAAATAGTACTGAAAGTTTATAAAAAAAATATTACAACTTTTCTTATTTTGCTTCACTACAGTTGTATAACATAAAACGGCAACCTCTAAAATAGATTAGTGTCAGATTGGCAACATCCTCCATAGCAAAGTCCTCTTTTCATATGTTTATATGATAAAATATTGGATAAAATGATTCATTTTATTAGTAATGGACCTGGATATGTCCATGAAGCCATAATTTGCTTCAGACTGCGCAAGAAAATTTGTTGCTGGTTTTTCAAGGTTCCTGTGTGAATTTTCAGCAGAATTTCTGCAGATAGAAATGTAATTTCTGGTATTTATGATCATCAAATTAGCACCAAAATTGACTACAGAGCACAAGACTTCTTTTTCTGTCTTCCTCTTTGAAGAGATAATTGACACAAAAGTCGATGTTGTACTTTAAGTATTGTACTGAACTGAATATTACATTGTACTGAAACAAAATGGGGTGGTAGCAGTAACATCATGAAATCAATGCAAGGCAAAGTGAACTTCATCTTTTGGGCCTGTTTAGGTGAAATGACAGACTCTAAGGTTACTATTTCATTTGAATCACCCCCTAGCATGGAATCTGTAAGCATTAGGATTCTCCAACATACGTGCATAGTTTAAAAGCTGACAAGAGAGCAGACAGATCCCCATTTCCATAACGACAGACATGTATTCCTTCGATAATTAGAAAATTTTAGTTGACTAGCTGTTTGGATAGTTGACAGTACATATTGGTAATGGTCAATACACATATTTTGTGCTTTTAATTGCTTATATTGAACACATGGCCTGAGATTCATCTGCCAATGTATGACTGGTCTAGTTTGAAACACTAAATGACTTCAACTAATTTAATTCTAATGACCCAAATCATGCTTTTTATCACATTTTATTTACTGTTTTAATTGAAAGTGGAATCTAATTTTAAATATACTCACATATAATCCTGTTCCAAATGCAATCAACATAGACCCTGATATGCCGTCACATAATGCGCCAGCAGATCAGGGTCTATGTTATTTGTTCGACTGATTAGTCCTTACAAACTGCATAGACCCAGATCTGCCAGCGCATTATGCAATGGCAGAACTGGGTCTATGCAGTTTGCAGTTGGTATAGGCTTATACGCGAGTATATGCAGTAGTGTTCAGTGTTCTAGTTTGCTGACTTGTGTCCGCTTGGTAAATATGCTGCAAAGATTCCTATACTTTAAAACACAGAATCTTAATTTGATGTGAAATTAACATAGGGCAACGATTCCAACAACAGCTGTAAGAAACAAACAGAATTATTATAATGCAGCCTTATGTTAGATGAATAAACATATAAATTTGTTTCATATTAAGGACTTGAAATTTAAACATTTTATAGCAAGAACATAACAACTTCTACTACCACCACTATTTAAAAAGACAACTTCTCTACAAAACAAGATCAAAATGATGTAACTACTTATCATTTTGGATTATAATATAATTTTTTTATCTGTTATAAGGGGACATATGAAAATAAATTGAAACAAAAATAACCAGTGATGAAGTTTAGGATGTTGGAAATCATAAGCCTATGTGTTAAAAAGTCTTAAAAAGTTTCATTAAACAATGAAAAATTCACAATTCTAGGGATGGGGGTCCCAAAAGTTTACTGTTGGAATCATCCCTGAATGCACTGTTAAGATAAGGGGATATCATGTGAATTGATGTACTCACTGTACTCCAGTCAAACTGTCAGTCTAACTCAAACGTGTCAGTATGTCAGGTTCGAAGCGAGACTGTTTTTATCCTTACTGGAGAGGGTCAAAGCAATTCATTTGCTGGATGGTGGGAAATGTAGTTGTGTTATTGAAGCAGAAATGGAAATCGCTTTTGTGCCAATGTGACAGGTATAGTTCAATATCTTCATCTATCTGCCTGTGAATTAAAGCTATCTCTGATGAAACAAGTTAATCTTTGAGAAGAGATAGAAGTTACAGCCCTTTTCATTAGTGTCTTTAAAATTTGTCTCTAAAGGCAGGCAAATTTTTGGTTCATGGGTCAGAAAAATAGCCATATACAGATTCTTTTGATTCCCTATTCATCACAGGCCTCTCACATAAGCTGACTGTCTTTTGATCCTAGCGAGTTGAGCAAATGGCTAATCCAAATATTGTTTTTGAAGTGTGAACAGCTGTTTCCAAGACTAATTTATACAAGCTGGCATACCAAAGAGTCAGTCCTCTATTTTACAGTCCTATGTAAGCAGTCAATCAGTAGTGAATTGAGTATTTTGTCATGGTGCACAAAACAAACTAAGATCAGTGATTATTTTAAGTCTGTGATTATTTAATTTATAGGATGGATTAAAGTGAGCAACATACAGTAATCTTGTGTGGAAAATAAATCTAGGAGAAAACAATATATACACTTATTTTATGATTTTGTTGAATAGTGCATAAAAAACAATCTCAATAACATCATCATCATAATAATAATAATAATAATAACAATAATGATATTTGGTTCATGGTAATTGTTTAAAAAACAATTTTGAAAGGCAAACCTGTGTACAAAAGTCACCTGTGTACAAAGGCCAGTTTTGCCTTTTCTGATGAGTGGCTACTATTGACAGGTTTGACTGTATTTATATAATTTTATTCTTTCAAATGTCGAGTAATGTAATATTTCTAAAATAACTCTACACTGAAATTGCAACTATTACAGTTACATTCCTTACCACCAGCAGACTCTTCAGTGGAGGAGAACATTCCACCAGTAACACATGGAGCTCTTTTTATCTCAAACCAGTAAAACAATTCTGTAACCATTACGAGAATGTTCATTTTCAGGTGTTCATGTGTATAGAGAAGGTCTTCATATGACAAATGGAAGATTTTGGTGGGTAAATGTTTATCACAGAAGGTCTTGACCAAGCGAAGGTTATACAGAGAATCAGCGATACCAACACTCGCCTTGAGACAGATATCTAAAAGGAAAGAAAAACCATTGTACAGTCAATAAAAAAAGGCCCAGCTGGGCCTGATATCACTCAACTGGCATACACTACTCTAAAAAAAGAAAAAAAAAGAACATTGCGCAGTCAATACAAAATTGTTTTCAACTGGTTCACTTAATTTTGCCCGATTTTTAGGCCAATAATGATGCAAAAGTGCTAAGTGCCTTAATGCCATGTAAAGGTTCTTCAACTTTTGACCCTTCCCATTTTTACCTGAATTGCATTGACTTTGCAAACACAGCGTAAGAAGCTAATTTATAATTATTGCAGTCATTTGCTCAATGAAAGCATCTGGAGATTTGTCCATAATAATGTATTGCAAGGTGCATGTCTCAAATGCTTACACAAGAATTAATTATCTGTTTCTAATTACACATAAACTTGGCCCCATATCCAATTAAAGAAAGGTCACTAGAAGACAAATTTAGTCTCGAAGGTCATAAAGGACCATATAAGATAAAAGCCTTTTCTGATCCAGTGTTTATGAAACAGAGTGTAATCAATGATTGCATAGCTCGTCTCTATTAAGCTTTTAGTAGTCTCCAGTAGCTTCTGTAAACATTAATTATCATGCAAAAAATGCATTCATACTGAAGTGATCTTGACAATGAAACAGGGCATAACAGATATAAAACAAAACAAAAAAGAACATTATTTTCTATAATGTAGAAGATGAAGTACTATAATAATTTGATTAAAAAAAAAACTGAGATTAATTTTGTTTTCCTCTTTTTCAAAAAAATCATTGCTCTTAAAATCTGCTTCAGAAGCTATTATCGTTGTCCACCCCTTGAAGCCAGATTTTACAAGATGGAAGTCACTGACCTTGAGTCACCTCCAGTATGACCACTATTAGACGCATAGTTCATGCATCAGTATTTACCTTGATTAGCCACTACAGTTGCAGCCTCACATGAAATGCATGCTGTCCAGTCATCTAATTCCCCCTACTCATTCTCATGTAAAATACACAGTTAACCTGTTGAGGGTAACAGATCACAATATACAATGAATTGTCATTATTATGGCAAGTTTGCCATTGAAAACTTAAAAATTGCTACTTCGAAATGTACTGTCAGAAAAGGCCTACTGAGTATGCTAGAATGTATATAACATGCCAAAAACAATCAATCTGATCATGAGATAACCACAAACACTTAACCTATTTAATAATGCATAAAATGTAGATCACCATGACCCCCTTTGGTTGTAAGGGTGTTGCACTAACAGAGATGCATCCAATTATCAAGTTTCATGATTCTAACATAATTGTTTGTGGTTTTAAGGCCATTTTTCCAGCACATGATATGCTATACATGGCGGCCAGTATATCTGGTGGAGGAAGAACCCAGGAAGAACCACCAACCCACGGGAAGCTACTGGCCAGCTTTCTCACATACCCAGCCTAGACTTGAACCCACACAGACAGAGGTGAGATGTCAGTAATATGTAAAGGCGAGAGCCTAAAATCATTCGGCCACCCAGGGTCCCTGATTGTAACAAAAATAGCACCCAATAAATGAACTTTAAAACAAAATTTCAACAAAGTCACTGGAGCACGAGATATAAGCCAGAGAACTCTTTGGAAAAAGGGTATAGTACTTATCAAGATGCATCACCTCAATAAGTTTCATGATTCTAGGTTGGATGGTATTTATATGGCATGCCAAAAACTTGAAGTCATGAGGTAAATGCAAAAATTTGGCCAAAGCCAGTAAAAGATGACACAATGAGCTTCTTTTTGTTGTAAGGGTGTGGTACCAAGAGAGATGCACATCCTCATCAATTTCACAATTCTAGCATAAACAATGCTTGAGAAACGAACATCAAACACAAATTTTACACAAGTCTGTGAAGCATAAAATATGGGTCATAATGACCTACTGCTGCAATGAAGGAGCAGTGCTCATCAAGATGCATCCCTTAGAAAGTTTAAAGAATCTAGATAGTTAGCATGTATATAGCATGCCCAAAACCTATGTGGTCATAAGCCAAATGCAGAAACTTCAACTAAGCCAGTAAAATGTGAAATATACGTCAGAGTGACCTTTTTTGTATAGGTGAGCTCAAATAAAGATTGATCAATTTCATGACAGTTTTTATTTATGTGTCATTTAATATACAAATTAAACTGTTTTGCATTCCTTTGGTTTACACATTTCTATTTCATTCATAAAACGACCATCAAACATCAACTTATATATTGGAAATTGCACAAAATATACCCAGTTAAGCTACTTCAAACTCCAAATTAGGTACGAATGCAGGCTAATTTTGCTCTTAGTAGAAAATATGATAGAATGTGCATCTATTATGGATTAACTTATGTTCAAAATATTCTTGTAGAACAAAGTTGCACTGGTGTCAAAAAATTAGATTTAGACATTTTACCAAGTGGCATTGGCATTTTGTTACTATTGCAAAGCATCCACCTCAGAGTCAGAGAACCACTGCATGTAAAGAGTGTGGACTGCAGTTGCTCATCACATCTGTATTTTATTCCTAGCAGTCTTGTTCTTTAAAATACAGAGAAAAAATTTAATTCAGAATGTTTGAAACCATCTTATTCATCTTTTTCTTCCTTTTTTTTAATTTACCTTGTATGCATGGCTGAAACTTTTGCAGATGCACCTGCGAGTATCTGCAAGGGACTAAGATTATTTCTTTAAAGTTGTATATTGCTGTCTTATAATAGAAATGATATTATCGGATAGATGAGCAGATGTTTGAGTTTAGGATATTCACTATTGCTGATATTCAATATTCACTGTAGACTACTAGGGGCCAGTTTATATCCTTTTCTAATGATTATTTTTTAATGTTTTTCTTGACATAATGATGATAAAAATGTATTCATATCAAAATTTTTAATTTAGAGAATAATTTATGTATAGGCCCAATTAATGAGAAATATATGGAAAAGTTAAAAAATTTTAATATCTTTTTTCTTTTTCAACATGCTATTTCCATGGCAACTGGCATGTGAACACAAAACTTTAGTCAGAAATGAAATAACACCATCACATACAAACATCAAATGAAAAAAATTGCCTTTATTCAAAATAGTCCTTTATCTGCCTGGAAGACAAGCTGGCAGGTGCTCCTAGAGAATTCAACCAAAATTTGCCATTTTGATAAGGTTATACTGAGACTAAAGCAGTATAAAAATTAATAACATAGAAAATGACAGAAAATTTACTTTCTGCAATTTTGTATGCTTCATAATAATCTCCTGAGATTCAGTTTTAGATTTTATTTTAAATATCAAACATCCAGTATAACCAGTAATAAAACCTATTAAATATGGTTGCTGATTGATGATGTCGTCTCAAAAAGGGTTTAATTTTAACTTCTGATTTCCTTCATACAGTTCTGCACTTAGCCTTTGCAAACTTTGATCATAGCAAAATGATTTTGAATGTAAAACATCACATAGATTAAGAACTGCAAACTTGCTAAATCAAATTTTAAAATTTAAAATTCCCGATACAGATTCAAAACAATGTTACACCAGAACATAATGTTGACTTGCCTGCTAACTGTGCCATTATATAAATAAAATGAATTTAAAAAACACTAATGCGAGATCTTAAGATGTAAATATTACTGATGATGCCTCTGTCTGAATGATTTCACTTTAATTATCCCAAAACCTGGACAGAAAGTTATACTTATAATTTGCTCTTTACTTGCAAAGCACGAAATTAATCAAGAATATAGAGCTTACTGATTCATACAGAAAACAGCTGTTTTATTGATTTATTCCATTTATTGAACAATCCAGTCTAGACCAATTTATCAGTATACCAAATCAGCCCTATCCGACAATCTGATATGGACATCTCTATCATCTTCTAGTGTTTCTGATTCTGTATCACCAGTCTGAAAACTGGAACTGCCTTATGACATCACATGAATGACCCCTACTCTATGCAATTCCCTAGAATTTAACATTAGTTATAAAATCAAAACAAGTGTATTTTTCAAATAGTTAGGCAGTTTCAAAATCTGTACAGCAACAAAAGTCGAAGTCTTTTGGCAACAATAAAAGTATACTCCGCATCTGGTTTGGATAATGATATCGGTGAAACACTTCAGTGTCGAAAACTGATGAATTGCAACATTACTGTCAACCATCTGTATCAACATGATTCTTCAATACGAAGAGGAATTCATTTTAGTGACACTGAAACCAAGCAAATCCAAACAAAAACACATTCACATGAATATACATGTTGTATATCCAGAAACAGGTCAGCATATTGATAGGCATTATGCGGCTTCTCATCACTTATTAATTGACTTTCTAACGATGTAAATAAGTAGTTCCAATAATAAATTTAGTTAACTGCTTATTCTTTAAAGGTATTTTTTTTTAAATCATCATACTAGCACATCAATCACGAAAGCTGTATCATCCTTTGTGAGAATGTGACATTAGTGGACCACACTCAACACTTCACTTCACACGAGATCCACTCCTTATCACACACAAACAAGAGATAATACAGCAATCACGATAATGTACTAAACGAACAATGTGTTTACATTATCGAAGTCTCAAATTATCCTCTCCATAGAATCATGTCCACTGATGTTCATTTATAGAATACTGTAATCCATCACTGTAAGAGATGCTAACCTATAGGTACTGCCCATTACAATGTGTTAGGACCTGGATGTTGCAGACCTGTTTATCATGACAGAATTCTATCAGTAATGGATTGGTCTGTCCATAATTTTAAACAACTGTCTGTAGTTTGTCATCCTAAAACTGACAGCTGGACTGTCTAAGATCACCAGTTTTGAAAAATCTCACAAAGTATGCATGTGGCTTTTTCTAGTGTAGCTGATCCTCTAACCAGCTGACACAACCCCAACACCCTATCATGTTCTATACCAATCACAGTTTGTATGATTTGGCTGATACAAGGTTCACAGTTCTATTAGGACCATCTCATCTCTTGTTCAGAGTGATCATAAATCCCACTTATTTTACTTGTCAAAAGTTCATCACAGCATCATACTTGCAAGCTTGACCTTGCTCATTATCCTACAGATGCTTGAATTTAGTGTGCCAAAGAGCAATCTCAAGCACATGAATAACAGAGCTGAAGAGCCTAATAAATGAACAGAACTCAGGCATTCTGCTGCTTTGAGAAAAAAGAGTCTGCCCATAAAACAGATACCTTCAACCATAGCCCATATTTTTGTGACATTTTCAAAAGAAAATAGTGAAATCACAGCAGTAAACAGATCTACTGTTGCTAACACACTTACCTTGCACCTTAAGAACCCTAGGTTTGATATCCTATTGCTGCTTGTGCAAAGGAAGGTGGTCACCAATCCAAAAATGATAATTTCTTCCACTGTATAAGCTGTTAGACTTTACAGAATAATAAACATTAATTAATTTCAGACCAAGAAAATAAAATGTTCGTCAGAGAGTAGCATTGCAACTCTATTCCTGTGTCTTTTGTGGTGTTTCATACAATCAATATGTTCAGTGACACAGCAGTAGTTACTCTGACAATAGACAAATGCCTGTGAAGACTCATGGCAATAGTCTCTGTACAGACAATCGGCTCACCTTCTAATCGTGTAAGCTGTGGGCAGTAGAAACTGACTAGAACGGCAAGGGAGCATCCATCTCCAACATCACTTAAAAAGTTCTCCATCACAGGCACATTGATTGAATCCCGAGGGGTTGACTTGCTCACAATTTTAACCTTCAAAACAAAGAAAGCAAATTATACAAAGAGCAATTACTCATCAAAGAAAATGTTCCAAGTCATTCACAACTGTATGTTTAAAACCAATCATGTCTGTCTGACTCATGGGACAACAACTACATTGCCCAACTAGCCCAGACAAGTAAAAATCATTGCTGGGCAAGTGAAATTTCATGTAGCTAGCCCAATTTTTACATAGAAAATAAAAACAAATTTAAATTTTGAGACATTTTGTCCTGCATTATCTTTGCTGGGCTAGCATTGGAACTGTCACACCCAGTGACTGTGATACTAAGTTGTAAAGAAAAGCTACATAACATATTGACACCGAGAGTAATAGGAGAAATTACAGAACATATCAACCGAGAGCAAGAAGAATACATGTTTCCATTTATTTCACAAAACCAGTACATTTGTTTATAATACTGAAAACTCTGGATAACAGGCACCATATGCTTACTTTTTTAAAACAGTTAATGTCATATATGCTGGTGGGGGGGGGGGGGGGGGCCATTAACTCATTGAAATTTAAAGTTTTGACATTTAGATATAGCTGTCACATTTTTCAGCACAAAATATAAATATGACTGATTTAAGAAATGACATAGTATGAAGGCATTTCAGAATTAAGTAAATAAACTGTGGTAAATAGATAAATAGAGTTAAACAGATAAATAGAGTTAAACAGATAAATAGAGTTAAACAGATGTAAATAGAGTTAAACAGATAAATAGAGTTAAACAGATAAATAGAGTTAAACAGATAAATAGATAAATAGAGTTAAACAGATAAACAGATGTAAATAGATAAATATTGGTAAAGTAATAGAAGCAAACAAATAGAGAGGTAAATATATAAACAGAGTTGAATATGTAAAGAGGTAAATGGATAAATTGAGTTAAATAGGTAAATACATAAATCGAGGTAAATAGATAAACAGAGGTAAATAGATAAACAGAGGTAAATAGATAAACAGAGGTAAATACATAAATCGAGGTAAATAGATAAACAGAGGTAAATAGATAAACAGAGGTAAATAGATAAATCGAGGTAAATAGATAAACAGAGGTAAATAGATAAACATAGGTAAATACATAAATCGAGGTAAATAGATAAACAGAGGTAAATAGATAAACAGAGGTAAATAGATAAACAGAGGTAAATAGATAAATCGAGGTAAATAGATAAACAGAGGTAAATAGATAAACAGAGGTAAATAGATAAACAGAGGTAAATAGATAGAGTTAAATAAGTAAATAGATAGAGTTAAATAAGTAAATAGATAAATAGAGAGGTAAATAAATAAATAAATAAATAGATGTAAATGTAGATAGAGTTAAATAGGTAAATAGATGCATATAGTTAAATAGATAAACAGAGGTAAATAGATAAAGAGTTAAATAAGCAAATAGACAAATAGAGGTAAATAAGTAAATAGATAAATAAAGGGTAAATAAGTAAATAGATAAATAGAGGTAAATAGATAAACTGAGAGGTAAATAAATAGAGGTAAATATATATATAGAGTTCAATAGGTAAATAGATAAAAAGAGTTCAATAAGTAAATAGATAAACAGAGTTCAATAAGTAAATAGATAAATCAAGTTAAATAATAGATAAATAAATAAATGTATTTTGATTGGCTAATAATTTAGTGGCTTAGCCCAATATGCAGTCAAGTGTTACATAACTTGCGCACATGCAAGAGTTATCAAACAGATGAACATGGCCGAATGGCCGAACATGTCTTAAATCCATAGTCAATCAGTCAGAGTTATCAATGACCACCAGTAGGTGTGATACTGGATGTAAATAAATACATGGAGAGGGGTAGAATCAAGCATTCAGTATGCCTGGAGGGCATAAACAGCCTGATAAAGGTAGATAAAGTGATTATAGCATGAAAGTAGGCACTTGCCCGACTTTTTTTTTAATTATGCAAAAAGCACTTGTCGTGGACTAGCAACATGGAAAATTTTACTTGCCCGACTTCGACAATGAATAGTCCAGCCTGATAAAGGTAGATAAAGTGATTATAGCATGAAAGTAGGCACTTGCCCGACTTTTTTTTTAATTATGCAAAAAGCACTTGTCGTGGACTAGCAACATGGAAAATTTTACTTGCCCGACTTCGACAATGAATAGTCCAGGACATCTGGCTATGGGATTTGCTCAACCCTGCCAGTATTTTGGTGGTTGAAGAGCCTGGGAAGAACCACCGACCCACAGGAAGCTACTGGCAAGGTTTCTCACATACCCACATTGGTCGAGCCGCAACTTGAACTTGCGCAGCTAGAGGTGAGATGTATGAGTGATCTGTAAAGGCAAGTAACTTAGTCCACTTAGCCACCGCGAGGCCCCCCCTTTAACTGAAAACCCTTTCTTGATATGATCATCAATTGAGGAGAAGCAGCAATAACAAGATTTTTGACATGCCCACAGTGGTGGCCATAATGAATGTGTGAGCAAAATCATTTTCATTTAGGACCAACTAGACATCATAAGAAGTCTTTTGGTGAAAACCCTATGTTGATATGACTTTTCACTTAGAAAGAGCAGTGATAACAAGATTTTCAAGATGACTGCATTGGTATATTGGACCATTTTCATTTAGGATAAACTACACCTTGGGATGAATGTGTGATGGACAGAGAGATGGATGGACAAGGGTAACAATATTTAACCTAACACTGTCGTAGTGAGGCATAAATTAAAAAAAAAAAAAAAAAAAACAATTAAGAAAACTAGTGGAAACTTTACTGAAAGACTATACCTTTTGAGTAGTCTCCCCTTCCAGTATTTGTTCCTCCTTTTTGTCAAGCATGTGCTGTAGATGGGCACAGACTTTGTTGATCCAAAGAAGTACTGTGTCTTCCAAATCATCGGGTAGGTCAGTGGAAGCATTAAACACGGTGAATCTCCTGAAGATATCAAAATGAGACATAAAGGATCTCAAGTGAGTGTTCATTGGATATGAAAATTATAAACAAATCATATGATGTACCTCACTGCACACTGCACTATTAGACAAACAGCATACATATCATGGCAAAGGAACAAACATTTGGATTCCTTGTATTACCTAAGTGCAGAGTGTATGCTTTTCTCAATGATGTTGCTATATAATATTTGCTCTGTGTCATGTATTTAAGAAATAGTGACTTAAAAAGAGTTATCTGTTTCAAAAGATAAAATACCTGTTTTCAATGTTCCAATTTTTTTACATATTTACCTCAAGCTATCTCTGTTGAAGTAATTATTTTGATTCTAACATAATAAATAAAAACAAAATTCTGCTTGCTTACAATGATTCAACTCTGTCGACCTAATACTACAGCATGTGTACATCCTGCTCAACCGCTGGCTGCACACTCGTGTGAAGATGTTGGAATGCTACATCATACCGAGTGTTACTGTTGGTGACATAAGCAGGTCTCCAAAAGAGGCATCTTTGTGCAAGATAAATACATTTATTTCTCTTTCTCCACAAGTTCCATAGGGAGATGCATCAGGTCCATGTCAGAATGTATCATAGGACATTACTACATGACATGGTGAGATGCATCAGGTCAAAGTCAGAATGTATCATAGGACATTACTACATGACATGGTGAGATGCATCAGGTCAAAGTCAGAATGTATCATAGGACATTACTACGTGACATGGTGAGATGCATCAGGTCAAATTCAGAATGTATCATAGGACATTATTACATAACATGGGGAGATGCATTAGATCAAACGTCAGAATGTATCATAGGACATTATTACATGACATGGGGAGATGCATCAGGTCAAAGTCAGAATGTATCATAGGACATTATTACATGACATGGGGAGATGCATTAGGTCCATGTCAGAATGTATTATAGGAAATTATTACATGACATAGGGAGATGATCACATTTGATTAGGATAAACCACTAAATAATGTTAGATACTTTAATTATGCTACTTACATAATAATATTTAAAACAATGTTCGAATGGTCAATTGAAAATGAGTTGACGTAACACATGACCATGTTCAGCAATTTGGGACCCATTATTATTTTGGCATTTTCAATAAGAAATAATGGGTTGCACACCTGACCCCATGTCATACGTGGATTCACAAGTTCTCTTTGTACAATAAAACAGGGGGGGGGGGGGTGTCTGTGCAAATTCTGCTGAGTGGTTAAAGTTGTCTAAATAAAGATTTTTTTTTTGATTTTTCTACTTTTAGTAACTGTGGCCTTATTTGATGGAGGATCAGTATAATTTGTACAAACACTAATGCCCTTTATGTCATGATGCTTTCTATTAAATATGGTCAAAGTGTGTATGGCAGGTTTGAAGAAGTCATTTAATTGTTTCTCTATTTTTTCACACTGACCATATTTGATGATGAATCAGCATCATTTGAATCAACTTAAACGCCCTTCATGTCAGCATGCTCAATGCCAAATTTGGTTGAAATCATCCAGTGCTTTTTGAAATGAAGTTTAAAATAGCAAATGCTGGCACAAGATGGACAACACATTCCAGACACAGGGCCATGCCATAAGCTCATGTGGCCTTCTGGCCAGGTGAGCCAAGAATAATTATATTCATGTTTTTGCTGAAAAAGTTTCTTTCCAATGTAAAAATGACATGTATCGGTGAAGTCTACAGTAATTTCAGAGTAGGAACTCACTTCCCTAATAGTACTATATACAGTGAATAACTAACCTTACAGCCTTGACGACTCTCTCTACAGTGACAACCTCCTTGGCATAGGCTTGCATGAGGGCATCTATCAAGGCAAGGTGGGCAAGCTGAAAAAGGTAAATGCAAAACTATGTCATTATTTGATAAAGTCTCAACAAGAAGTCCAAGTGACTGTGATCACTTTGACATCAGCCAAATAGCCTAATGCAAATGCAGTTGTCAGAGTAAAGTAAGCTAATAATGCTTTCTGTCACAGTTGAGCAAATTTGAAGAAAAAGTTGCAATTATTTTATCCTGCCTATCTGAAAGTGCATGTGAGACTAATGTAATCCAACTCCTCCTACACCATTTCAGACTGAGACTTTAAACTCTGGGATATAATTGGGGGTGGTCCACAGATGTGCACAATGCTGTTGGAACTTGGATCCAACCTCTGGTTGCAAAGTTGTGGAGTACAAGGGTTGGAGTCACCTATGAATGTATGTGTCATCAAGAGCAGTGTTCTCTCGAGGTTTTCAAAAAAAGGGACCTTTGGGGCCCATGGGGCGAGTTTATGGGACCCATCTCACTTTCTGCCTATTATTTACTTACTTGATTGTTGCTTGGTTGGTTTTAATGGCACTTTCAGCACTTTATTGGCTATATCGTGCTGAGGAAATGGGAGCCAAGTGCCTTTCATATGGAAACACCAAGGCAGCTGACCCAGGCTGGCCTAGGTGGGTACCTGAGCATGCTTATTATATCACCACACTTATGAACATTTACATCAAGTTCCTTGCAAATACTGCACTAAATTCATACAAGTACTTCCCACAGATACTAAATTATTGTTCAACTATTATCACATGGTCTTGTTCAATTTAGAAATTTCTACAGATATATTAAAATTGAAATAAGACTTACACGTAACTCCATCATTGGTATTTTCTTTAATACTGTTTGTTGCACAGTTGTCACTTTGAAGCCAATCTTTTTATTTTATGCTAGTCCGTGAATCAGTGAATTTTCCAAGAGAAATAATTTTGATAATTCACTGGAATGAATTATCAAAAATATTTTTTCACTGTGGTCAAAAGACTTTGATAATATTATGACCACAAAATTTGATCTGCCATTCTGTCATTTGCTTGGTCTAGTGGTAAGCATGGCCACCTGTCATGGAGAAGTACCAGGTTCAAATCCCACAATGTGCTACATTTTGTTCTTTAATTTTTTTGTTTATTTGCTTTTTTACCTTGAAGTAGGAAAGAGAATTATGTTACAACTGTTATTTTCTGTGCGAATATACACAAAACACAGCAGAACATACACGGTAAACAGCTGATATTATCACGCCGGGTACCATGAGAAATCTGCTACTTCAATCTGTTATACACATTGCTAGCCAATACGTTTGAGCAAAAAATAAAAAGAAAATTTGCTTGTTCCAAGTGAATAATGGACATATTTCATCTCATGCATGAAAATACTGAGTTTTTCAACCACTCGATTAAATATATGTTATTTACTCAATACAAACATATATACTCTTTTTATTTGGGATAAAAGCAGTGTAATTATTCCATTTTCTTGTTCATTCTTTATGCCTGATCAGCTATCACTTGTAGTACTGGTATCATATGCTGAGGAAAAGTCACCATTGTCATTATCAATAATTTCAATTCAGTCATTTCCTATGGTCTCTAAATACATTGTACTTGCATTTGTATCAGACCAAAAGTTATTATCACCTACACTGACCTAAGTATTGACTGCAAAAAAGTTAGATATTCTTAAATTCATTACAAATTGCTCACTTAGAGCTCTATCAAAGTATGAGGTCATCTTGATCAATAACAAGCTTGCTGCATAGCTCATGATAAAATCAAGCATCCTAATGACTTTGAGGAAATGCCTAATAGTTGGAACACATAGCACAAGATTCAAAAAAATATAAACGACTATTTTGTTACACACCTTTTTTGGCACATTGGCAAAGTTTATGTTCACCGCGTTTCAAATTTTACTTTGAAAAAGGCGCCAGAGTGCAGCCTGGAAAAAAACACCAGGATAGGGGGAGATGATATCTTGAGTGCAGCCTGGCGAAAACACCTGGGGAGGGGTGATGAGTGCAGCAAGGAAAAAATACTGAGGGAGGGATGGCGATAACTGAGAAAACTGTGGGCATCATGCTGTTTTGCTGCTGGCTTCTATTTCTTCTTTGCAAATAGCGTGGCAAATACTTACAACTTTAAATGGTGCTGTTTGCATCAAAACTGTTTCTGTAACATCTTCATCATTTGTCCCCATTGCATAAATCCCTTTCCTGGACAATACTTGAATAATACTCCAATGGCCTGAAATTTAGATGAAAATACTATCACTGCTTGATGTTACATGTACATATAAATAGCTACATATAAATCAATGAATTTTACTGTTAAACACAAATTTATTATCCAATCCTTAAGTAAATGAAATACAAGGGTGCATTGATGTAACAAATCTTGCTATTACAAACTTTCAGATATAACAAGCTTCCACCTTGCATCCAAAATGGATGTGTGCAAGGAATCAACAATTAACTCAATAACCCCTAGCACCACGTTTATGCGTCATGAGGTTGTACCCTACTTCCGAGGTCTGTAACATCAACAACATTTAAGATACACTAAAGTGGATGGTATTGCAGGAAAGTAGACAGATGTAGCTCTACAGTGATAAAAAATAATGTTGACTTTCAACTCACACTAAAAAGTACAGTGAAAAAATGCATTTTTTGAGACCCAATTATTTTTAGGTCGAAAATTGCCAGTTTCGGATCCGGAGCTTGTGTCCGGATTTTAGACTTTTTGGCCTTAGATCTAAAACAGACCGGTATGAACTGCACACAGTTGCAAAAAGTAGGATAAGTTACAGATTTGGAGTAAAGAGGGGACAGGACACAAAAATCGGGGGTCCAATACGAAAAAATAAAAAAAAATCCAACTTTTACCCTTCTGCACATGCGCGAGCATAATAGCCAATCAAAAACAATGTTTCTGATACACCTAAGCATCCAGCTACACAAAAAACTTTCTTAAGCAGATGTATTTTGCTGCATTTAGAAGTAACCCCAAAAATGCGTTGCCTACCTCCATTTCACACGAAAATGAAAAAAATCTCCCGTGGTTAATGAGTTAAATACCATATTCATATGCACACTACAAACAACACAGAGCCAGATTTTCAGTCACATAATGTGACTCCAAATCAGAGTCTATGTTGCTCCATGTCAAGGTAATGAAGTATATTAATTTCTGAAGGTATTTCAGTCATTTTTATGAAAATGTGCTCAAAATCCATGGAAGAATGGACATCTGATTGGCTAAAGTGATCCACTGACATACTGGTGCAGAACAAAATTATGTACATGTATGTATGTAGTAGCATTTTACAGCACCTCATCACAATAGTGGCTATATGGTGCCAACCAAAGGTAAAGTTTAAAAAAATGTAAATTGAAATGTAAACATAATTAGGAAGATAAACCCTTCCAAATATATGCAAACACTAAGAACAACAAAATAAAATATAAAACATAAAGATGTTAACATTTTGTAAAATGTATATAAAATAAAATATAAAGGTAATACATGGCGATTCCTTAAAACATGTAGTGAAAATCTGTTGCATAAACAACTATCCTTCAAAATGTCCAAGATTTTCTCTGGTGGTACTTCATCATACACTTTATTCATGCAGTTCACATCAAAATACTTCTGTCTCAAACTGGAAATCAACACCACCTGATCTCCTCATCGCTACAATTTGTTTTATATGAGAGATGCTACTCTCCAATAGTGGGTTTGATGTTCTTAAGTTTGTCTGTTGAGTTTCCATTGCACATATTTTGCCAAATATGATGAATATGCTGATTAATATATTATCTTAAGTCAGTGTATAGAATCTTCCATTCAGAAATGGATGACTTCAGGGCAGCTTTGGCTGCTTTATCTGCCTTTTCATTACCCTTTATACCTATGTGACCAGGCAGTCAACAGTATAGAATAGTTTTCCCAGATTGTACAAGACCATCATGTTTCTGTAATATCTGGGATATTAACGGGTTGTCAGATTTATGATTCTGCAAGTCTTTCAATGTGGAAAGAGAATCCAAAACAGATGATGAAATTTGTTTATTGAGAGGTATAAATGTGGTTCAAAGCTTTGAGTATGGCTGTAATTTCTGCAGCAAAAAATGAGGCTTTATCTGGTAACTGGCTGAAGATGGTGCCATGGGGAGATGCTATGGCAGCTGCAACTTTGTCTCCCTATTTGAAACCATCTGTATGCAGGGATATAGGATTTTCTTACAGAAGTTTCAGTTGGCTAAGAGGATGTCAATTGCAAACCAGTGAAGAATCAAATTGTTACATGTGAATTTTTTGTGCACATTAACAAAGCTTATCTACTGGCATGCATATTTACAAGACCATAAGATGGTAATCTATCTGATCTATGTTGCATTCTAAAAGTTCAAGAACTCCTTTATATTTTGATTTTTAATGTGATTAAATCCAAAGGATCTACATCCTGGGAATTATGGCAATAACTGTAATCATGAGTCATTATGCATGAAGCATTCAATACAAGTGTATGGGCAGACAACTTGTGATTGCACTAACCTGTCCAATTACTTGTCTCATGCAATTATTTGAATTCAATCTATGCCATTATACAAGTTATTTCAAAATAAACAAGACTCCCCTGAAGGGACTGATGCTCTACTGTCCAAAAAGAATTTCCAGGAAATCAAGATAAGATCATTTCTTCTATTTAACTGCAAAGTGTTGAAACCATCTCTGATATTCTTAAGAGACAAGATTTCAAATTAGCCACTGTGGAAGTCATATTGGATGTAAGATTGGCACCATTTTCATTTAGGACAAACTAGACACCATTCAAAGACTTTTGGTGAAAACCATGTTGATATGAAAATCCATTCAGGAGAATTAGTGCCAAGATTTTTAACATATACATTGTGGCAGACATATTAGATCTCTACGGGACACCAATTTCATTTAGGACCAACTAGATATCATAAGAAGTCTTTTGGTGATATGACCATCAATTCTGCAGGAGTAGTGTTAACAAGATTTTCAAGATGGCCACCATGGTGGCCATATTGGATGTCAGATTGGCATCATTTTCACTAAGGACCAACTAGACACCACAATAAGTCTTCTGGTGAAAACCCCAAGAAAAGAATAAAGTGCACACCACAATAAGTCTTCTGGTGAAAACCCCAAGAAAAGAATAAAGTGGTCCACAGGACCTACACCTTTCAGTTATACCGGCCCAAAGTGACTTTAACTGGCTTCGGGCCAAGGGTTAGGTGACAATTTTGAATGCTGATTTCCATGAAATTTGTACAAATTTCCAAAACCATATCCAAAGTGGATTTTATTGCCAATGAAGAAAGACCCTAGGTATTCTGGATGGTCATTTTCATTTAGACACCTAAATTTTTTAAACTTTTACAGCTTTTACCTTGCCACTGAGAACTGGAATCACCAAACATATTACTGCAGGCCTGACAGTACAGCTCACTGGTTGTAAGCAAATTCACCAACCTTGGTTTCACATGCCATTCTCCCTGAAAATACAATAGATAACAATACAGAAACAATATTCTGAAATATGTATGGAATGAGTCTAATTTTTTGTATGAAGATTTACAATTGTCATTATTAATGCAATAAAAACTTCTTGAGGTCTAAACTTCCAAAAACCAAAATTCCCTTAAAAGTTGAAAGAGCTGTTCCCTTCTGTCAATATAAGTTCCTAATCAAAATGAAGACCTCTCACCACCTAAATTGTATTCGGTCCCAAAGGATTGGTCTTGAGGGGTTTCACTGTACATTCTAAATATTCTTAAATACTAAAACAAAAAGGAAGTCTTGAAGCCAGCAGGTTTATATTAAAATCAATTCCTACTATGTACCTCTTAATTAAAGCGATCATTACATTATGACATCATCAATATAATGTCACTTTTTACACAGGTTAATCGTAGTACTATGAACTCTGGGAGAGGCTGAATGGAAAATGACATTGTTGCAATTTCTGTGTCTTATTAAATAATGAAAAGAAAACAGTACATACAATTTAAATAATCACAATAATATTCCTGTAAAAAAAATTAATAAAGTCAATGTGAAGTATATGGAACCTTGGGGAATCTTTAGCGATTTACATGACCTGTGGTAAACTGGCTGTGCTGGCTTTCGACTGCAGAAAAATGATGTGACCTCAGTACTTGTGTCATACTGAACAAATTCGCTCTCCAACATACCGGTACCCTTTTCTTTATGTATTTGATAAAAGTAGTATATGATCTTCAACTTGTGCAAATTTTAATGAATTCTGAAATACTCATTTACTCATTCAGTGATTATTTTACAGCCAATTAGTGACAGGGTACTTGCCCCCCCCCCCCATCCTTTTTTCTATTTAATGACCCTTATTAGGGATAGATATTCAACTAAAAGTAGTGCAAAATAATGCACACCAACCCATAAAGTTCTTAGTGTTTTGGGGATGGCTTGGATCTTTAGCTATGTCAAATTAACTATTTTCAAAAAAGTCCAACATTCCAACATTTTACAAAGGAACGTCTTCAAAGAACCTTCTACAGACTATTGAATTTAAACTGCGTAATCCTTATGGGCAATATCTACAGGCACACATTTAGTTCCCCTCGAGGTTGACCGAAATCAGTAAGATATTCTGACAAAAATAGTACCAAGTTTTAATGGTGGGTTTGACAACTTATTTTAAACTGTTACAATCTATGCTGATATTAAAAGGGTCGACTTCAAAGTTTACAAAACTACATAGATTGCTCAAAATGCGCGCTCTGCAATGAACACAATGGTATGCAAAGTGTCACCTAATTGCATGTCATTCAGGCACTTTTTGGTTCCTCCTCCCCACTCGAGTCTGTCCATTTACCATAAGAATACACAAAACAAAAACAAGGCGGTCAACACTTGATGAAACATTCAGGATTTCATGAACAAAGGTTTGTTAGTGTGTGCAGAAAGTTACAAAGTTCTCTCAGTTCTAATAACAAATGTACAATCATGAATGGTCATACATAACACAGAGGAAACAAAATTGTGGTCTGTGGAAACCTTTATACTGAGTGATGTTCTGACAAGATTGTCTACTGAGAGTGTTTTAAAGCTCCATAAGATAGTACTTAATCATGTGAAATCATATTATTGGTTCCCATGATCCAAGAACTAAAACAAAATTAAATAAATTCTGTAGCAAGGAAAGAACAAAATTGAATAACTTCTTGAGAAGGAGGCAGCTTATGTATGCCTGTTATCTCATTATTAGTCAATTCTACAGGCTAAATTAATCTCAAAAACAGATCCTAAATGTGTTTTATTGGGCGTGACAATATTAGGAGAAAAAATGAACAAACCAAGTGGAAAGCTCTCAACAAAGAGAAAGGGAGCTACTGTAGCACTTCTAATATAGCATATGTATAAGCCGATACCAACTGCAAACTGCATAGACCGAGATCTGCCATCACATAATGCGTCGGGAGATCTGGGTCTGTGCAGTTTGTATGGACTAATCAGTAAAACAAACAACATAGACCCTGATCTGCCAGTGCATTATGCGACGGCAGATCTGGGTCTATGCAGTTTGTAGTTGGTATCAGCTTATATGCGAGTATATACGGTATACATACCAGTACATGTGATGGGGACAATAATCCATTTATCAGTTTATGATATTTTTAGGCGTGCGCTTATTGTGATGTGAAATAACCTTGTGGATTTTACCCAAATGATAATTTGTTAAGTGTACAGTATAAGTATTATGTCAAATATGGCAGTGTTAGGCTTTTAAATCACACAGAGTAACATTTTAGCACAAATTAGGCTCTTCACTTATTTTACTAATTGTCTGCTGCTAATATTGTGACTTGCAGTACCCTGAACTGACATAAAATAACAGATCAACCTTGAAGCTAGCTGCCTGAGAGTGTAATCAGTTACCAAAAGATTCAGTTAAGGTCTCTTTACCTACTGACCTTAATGTTTTAATTAACAAAGCAGGACCTGACTTCCATACACTTAGAAATGGTACATGAGTAATCTGGAAGTGGCATCTGTTTCATAAATCAAATTATCAATTATACTGGATTCTCTCATCTCTGTAAAGGCAGTTAAATCATAACTGTGCTATTGCAGTATCTAGCATGTAGATGAAAGCCTCCATGCTTCATTTTAATCTAAAACCTAGCTAAATTTGTGTTTGTATAACAAGAATACTTACTGCAGACAAAACAAGTTCAGCCCAGAAAGTAAGAACAAACACCGACAGAGATCATAAGACACATTTAAATTGATTAAAAATCTAATTAAGTTTGACATATATGCACATGAATTTACAGGAATTCAAAAATATTACAGAAAATTTAGAATATAAATACAGGAAAAAAATAGAAGGTAAGTATCAAAAACACAGGAAAGAAAAAGATTCTTAAAATAACCAAAAATAGGATTATTTTTATACTAACATCAATGAAACATATGATAAACCTTTCCAAACAAATGGAAAGATGAAGTACTACAAGCTAACAGTAAAATGGTAAAGACAAGTCTTTAAAATATTGGATCACAATTTTGTTATATAAACTGCATTCCCTCAAAATGTTTAAGATTTTTTTCAGGGGTACATCATCATAAAGTTCTTTAACTGAGTCCACATAAGAAAAAACTTGCGTCTCACAAAGTGGAAGTCGATACACTTTACAAGAATGTGTTCCGCTGTTAGTGGATACTGGCATGGTATGCATAATGATTGCGGTTCCCCTTTTCCAGGAAGTATGCTCCAGTCAGGTATGTGTGTTCTGTAAATGATTGGCACAATACCACCTCATCTCTATGACACTCTTCACACAAAGAAATGGCACTCTCCAACAATGGGTCCAACGTCACAAAGCTCGTTTGTAGAGTTTTCATTCCACATATTTTGCCACTTATTACGAACATGTTCCTTTATATAATATTTTGAAGTTAGTATCTGGAATCTTCCATTCAGAAACAGGCGATGACACAACAGGTTTGGATGCCCTATCTGCCATTTCATTACCCTTACTACCAATACGACCAGGCTGCCAACAGTACAGAATACTTTTTCCAGATTGTATGAGCAAATTAAATTTGGTCAAATTCTTGTTGAGTGTTCTTTTTACAGGAAGTTATTTAATGGTTATTCTTTTTTAGAAAAACAGCAGCCATATTTAATAGCAGATTGGCATCATTTATACAACTTTCAAGGCATTTTTGCCAGTATGCTTTCTTTCAAATTTGGTCAAATTCGGTTGATTGATGAGAAGTTATCTCAAGGTTTTTCTATTTTCAGTAACAGTTGCCATATTTGATGGATTGGTATCATTTGTACATTTGAGCTGCTTTAAGAAGTTGTTTATAGGTTTTTCTATGCTTAGTAACTGTGGCCATATTTGATGGTGCATTGGCAGCATTTGTATAAACCTACAAGCCCTTCATACCAGGATAATCTCTACTAAATTTGGTTGAAATGTGTCCAGTAGTTTTTGAGAAATTTAAAATAGCAAATGTTGATGGACAAATCACTACCAACAGTGCAACCCAGGTGCAGGGTCATACCATAAGCTCATCTGGCCTTATGCAAAAAAAATACATAAAAAATTTAAACAAAATCATTTAAGTAGTATGAAAATCTAATCAGATCATCTCCAAAATGTCATTTACGCAAAGTATTTATCGGATGATAGACTAATGCTTGATGACAAGACCAGTTTCCATTTTTTTGTTGTTGTTGGTTTAACTGCACTTTTAACACATTATTGGCTATATTATGTCAAGGAATTGGGAGCTAAGTGCCTTTCCCAAGGACATACATAGGCAGCTAACCTCAGCTAACCTGGGTGGGTGTTGAACTCACGATCCTTGGACTATGAGTTCAATGCTCTACCAAATGAGCTACCGTGGTTCACTAATCCCATTTTTTAAAAAAATTTAGGAAATATCTACAAAGGATATCTTTATTTGATAACAAGGCCATTCACTTTTTTTTTTTTTTTTTTTTTACAAAGGACAATACCATTTTCTGCAACATGTCAAATTTTCTTGATATGTATATTACATGTTTTAGGAGGGGCCCCGGGTGGCCGAGTGGTCTAAGGCGCTCGCCTTTACCGATCTCTGCTGTCTCACCTCTGTCTGCGTGGGTTCGAGTCTCGGGCTCGGCCAATGTGGATATGTGAGAAAGCTTGCCAGTAGCTTCCCGTGGGTCGGTGGTTCTTCCTTGGGTTTTCCCGGGTTCTTCCTCCACCAGATAAAACTGGCCGCCATGTATAGCCTATCATGTGCTGAAAAATGGCATTAAACCCACAACAACAACAAAGACAACATGTTTTAGGTGGTGTCATTGTATTTCTGACATCAGTTTTCACATGCAAGTTGCCATGGAAACAGGGTGTTGAAAAAAGATAAAAGAGTTGCCAACTTTTCCATGCAGTTTCCACAGATGGACCGACTCACTCACTAAATTCAAATTGATGATATCAATATATTTTTGATCATTTTTTATGCCATGATCCTATACTATTTTTTTACTTAAAAAACAAAGGATGAAAGCTTGCTCCTAGGAGTCAATAGCTGGCAGAACATTATTTATTATAACACAACTTTCAGGCCCAGCAGATCACAGTGACCATTGATATCACAAGGGTTTTTAAAGGTTTTGGTGAGCTCAGAAAAACTGCTTGTCCTCTCTTCCTGGCCAGGTAAAAAGTTGTTGTGCTGATGAAACTTTCCTACTAATGCAAATTCACACCTTGAAAAAAAATCTGTGTGCATTTTATACTCTTTACAGAGCCAAAGTTTAACACTGCTCAATTATCTAGCATGCATCAATTATCAAGTACTTTTGCCTACTTCTTGTCAGTTCAGAATACGTCGCAAAGGAAGCTGACTTTGCTTTTTACACAGCACAGGTACCCAATGCAAACTTGATAATAAAATGGGTTCAAATCATGAAACTATTATGTTTGGAGTGAAAACAGTGGATTTAAATCCCTTGTAATTAATACATGACCCCTTATATAAATATATAAAAATAGACCAGGTTTGTATACTAAATGAGGAAATTGCAATTTCATTGAAAACCAAAATTAAAATGACACCTAGATTATTGAAAAGTCTGGCTGTATCTTGCAAAAACTTTTCAGAAATAAAGCACTTGATGTAAAACTGCAATATGTCCAGTTACAAACCATGTCTTTTATTATATATTTACCTAAGAGGCAGTGTATTAGAATGGTTTTAAACTCACTATCTTCACTCTGAATATAACATTTTCATGGTTTAGACCCATTCTAGTATCAAGCTTGCGATGGGTGCCTGTAGTTTTGTTTAGTAAGAGCACATGTAATATAGAGGATAAGTGTACTGTGTTTAGTATAGAGAATAAGTGTACTGTGTTTAGTATAGAGGATAAGTGTACTGTGTTTAGTATAGAGGATAAGTGTACTGTGTTTAGTATAGAGGATAAGTGTACTGTGTTTAGTATAGAGGATAAGTGTACTGTGTTTAGTAAAATGACAGGGACTACTATCTGTTGTAAATTTTCCATAAGTCCTGCTTCCTGTTCCTAAATTCTTGACTATATGGTGGCAACCATGAAAAACTGATTATTTAGGAATGAGATTTTTGAGGGGCATAATACTATTAATTGAGAATTCTGCATATTTTATTTCTAAATATTTCAGACTGGATTGGGGCCCATTTGTAATGGGATTAAGGTCTTTTTTTGGAAAATCCTTGATTCCTGAACTTGCCTAGAAGGTAGAGATACCATGATCAAATGCACCATCATAAAACCTATACTTTGCTCACAGCAGGAACAATACACTGACAACTTAAGACAAAATGCTTGAAATAAAACTGTTTTGTGCAACTGAATGCATACAAAAGTTTAAATAAGTGTTTTCAGCCAATTTGTTTGCATAAAATACTCAAATACTCTGTATACTGCTTACCAAGAGGTCTGGAAAGTCATGCATGATTTAGATGGTGACTGTCTAAACATGAAAAGGCTGGACAACCGTATTACTCTTAGTAACCTAGGTAACCCTACACTAATCCAATCAATTAGCTGTTATTGCATCCTATTTTAGTCTAGAGAAAATCAGTAAAACAAATTTTGTTTGATTTTTCCTGGAGATTTACTAAGCAGTGATGAGTGTTACTACCATTCAATAGAATGTAATAATAAATCCTTAAAAGAAAAGAAAATGTTTACTCAGCTCAACCTTGGAGCTTTAGGATAACAAGGCAAACAGGTGTGATTTGGATGGTTTTGGAAAGGTCACTTGTACTAAAAATTCCAGTAATTTTTTTTTTCCAATGCAATTATTTCCAGAAAATGCAACATAACCTATGGTGATTTTGCATATACTAGTATTATGTTTAAGTTAGTGCCTAACATAAGTATGATAGCCTTAATGCATCAGAACTAATGCATTGGATTTCATCAAAATGGGAAACATGAAGGAAATATACAAGAAACTTAATTAGTGCAGTGATGCGTGTATATCACTACACATTTAACTGACAGAGGTTTTGCTCCCTTCAATTATCCCAATTGCCAGTTGCTTTTTCCAAGCACTTTGGTTTATACTGCAAATTCATTTTTGTTCATAAGGTACATGTATCAATGTTCATAGATTTTGAAGCTGATACAAACAATGAATTTAAAGACCTAAATAGCGCTTTGCTGTCTGTAAAGAAAATTAACATAAACCTTTCCCCATTCAAGGCATATATCCAGCAAGCAATAAAGAAAATGTTCTTCTTTCAAATCCGGGAATGTATGTATGTATGTATGTATGCATGCATGTATGTATGTATGTATGTATGTATGTATGTATGTATGTATGTATGTATGTATGTATGTATGTATGTATGTATGTATGTATGTATGTATGTATGTATGTATGTGTATGTGTGTGTATGTATGTATGTATGTATGTATGTATGTATGTGTATGTATGTATGTATGTATGCATGCATGCATGTATGTATGTATGTATGTATGTATGTATGTATGTATGTATGTATGTATGTATGTATGTATGTATGTGTATGTGTGTGTATGTATGCATGTATGTTATGTATGTATGTATGTATGTATGTATGTATGTATGTATGTATGTATGTATGTATGTATGTATGTATGTATGTATGTATGTATGTATGTATGTATGTATGTATGTATGTATGTATGTATGTATGTGTGTACTTGGACAAGAATTAATTACTGGGTCAACATGCGGGTATGTCTGCTTCGCACAAATGCCTATACCACTGACTTTGTAGCATTATTTTTTGGTGATGTGTGCATGGTCAAGATGGTATAGGGGGTGGTGCTTACAGGCAAGGTGATCAGTGCCGTAACCCACAATCTGTCACATTGTTAAAGAAAGCTGTTGTACGACCCCTACTCTGCATGAATCGAATTGCAAGAGCTCATATAGCAAGACATTTGTTGGTCCTCACATTTTGTTATGATAATCAGCCTTCCCACAAAGATCAAAGCAAATGCAAGTGGAGAAGTTATGATATTTACAACATCATGTACATGTATATGTGGCTCAGATACTGTGACAATTAACTGCTCATAATCAAAAGTTGCAGAAAAGACTGAAAACAGAAGCGCTACAACTTAAATTGGATTTTGGTGGACTTTTGCAGGTATGTTATCATATTTCTTCAGTTCACTTGTCGCTATGCGCTATTCTGATTAAAGTATATATAAAAAAAATTGTAGAACTACTGAACAGAACAGAACAGAACAGAACAAGACATTATTTTTAAAAAATCCTACTGAGGTCATACATATATGGCATATGAGTCAAATACAATCAAAGTACTATTATATAAGAAGCCATCATGGTGTAATATAAATAAGAGGGAGAAGCTAGAATAAAAGCTAAGAGAGAGAAAATGAGAGAGAGAGAACATGGATTATCTAAATATTACAAGTCCAAGGAGTATCGAAAGAAAAGTGATCAATAATTTAAATGAAAATGCTTTTGATATGTTTCACTTAATATTTAAAAGAGTCACAAATGGTTGGAATGTAAAATCAGCATAGGTAGTTATCCAGTCCTCTAGTCAGTTTCTAATTTGTTCATAATTTTGCCAACAAATACGTTTAAATTTTACACTAGTATTTTATTCTCATACATCATTAAATGTTTATATTTCAGAGTATTTGGTCGTATGTAATAATATTTCTCAATCATATTCGGTCTAGCCTCCATAAAGAATTCACACTCAATGAGGTCATGGAATTCATCATTCAAAACATTATTTTGACATTCGATACATTTTCTTTCTTCATATGGTTATTTATGGATTGACATAATAAATTTCAAGATAGGTAATTACACTTTTTTAAGGGAATTTGATTAAATATTCTTCCAATTGGATATCTGTTTTATAAATTGTAAAATTTTGTCCTTTAGACGATTTTTGTACAACAGATAACCAACCTTGTTTGTGTTGATCGTTGATGACAGTTTTAATATAATTCCTTATGGCACTGATGCTGTCATTTCTATTATGTAACCATACATAATATAATCCTACCTTTTCCAGAATTTTCTTTATATGCGTTATCCATTTATGCTAAAAAAGCCACCTGCTTTAAAAATTCATTTATACATGAATGCCTTTGTTGATTGCATGGTCCCCGGAAGTGATAGTCGGCGCTGAAGAGTTTCCATCTCATGGGCGATAAATCAGTTATTGAAAAGGCCTATAGATAAGCTGCTTTTTGTGTATTTTATGCACACAATTCAATGTGTTAAAATTATGCAAAACAATCTAATTTTAAGCATTTGGTCCTAACTTGTCAGTGTATTTGCTCCTGTCGTAAACACAGTCTATGTTGTATGATGGCACATTTAATCAATATAAACTATGCTATAGTTTCAAGCTCCAGATGTTCTGTGCATGTTTGGAATGACATTGCTTGATCATTGTGAGAACACTCACTCGAATAGAGCCATATAATCAAATGCACCCTGAACTAATAGTAATCTTGGTCACTAAGAAGTCTGACACATTTTGAAAGGCATGGTTAACATCTTAAGGTTTAAGAATCAGTCTCAAAGGTAGGTTTGTGCTATGTGGTGTTTACAAACCAACCCAATGAATTTTAAAAAAATGTAATTACAGTAGTAGAGAGTAAGATACCAAATATATTCAATTCTTATACCGTGTATACTTGCTTATAAGTCAAGTCCAACTGCAAAAATAACATGCACCCTGATCTGCCGTCGCATAATGCACCGGCAGATCATGCTCCAATTTGTTTATTCTACTGATTGCTCCGAACAAACTGCATAGATCCAGATCTGCTGGTGCATTATGCGACGGCAGATCTGGGTCTGTGCAGTTTGCAGTTGGACTCGACTTATAAGCGAGAATATACATTATAAAATAGAAGATAAAAGTTTTTTTCAAAATCCTTAAAATATAGGGTCACAATTGTTTACATAAACAGCATTCTTTTACACAGTATTAGATTTTCTCTGGTAGTATATCATCATAAAACACTTCTTATTTAAGCTCACATAAAAAAATCCCTTCTGTTTCAAGGTGAAAGCCAATACATTCAACAAGAATGTGTTCTAACATCAGTGGACAATGGCAATATATGCAATCTGGTCAAGGTTCACCCTTCAGGAGGTATGCATTGGTCAGGTATGCATGTCCTATATGTGATTGGCACAATACAGCTCTCCCCCATTATAACGCACCTCATAATAATGCAATTCTGGATATAATGCAGTACTACCATGGACCCCATGACACAAATCACACCAATGTATAACAATATGGGTTGAAAGAAAACAAAGTGAAACTTGGTCTTGTATCTTCATTTCCTTTTCAAAAAACCATTATTTAACAAATTTTGATAGTGCCTGCAATACTACTGTTTGGCATATTAGAATATTCTCAAAATATTGCGGTTCACACCATAATGTGGTTCATCACACAACGCGGTCAACAGTTATGGACCTCGACAACTTCATTATAACAACGGAGAGCTGTACCACCTCGTTCCTGTAATGATGGATTTATGAGGCTTGTTTATGGAGTTTTCATTCAACCTATTTTGCCAAGTACAATGTAGATATAGCTCATTCTGACTTAATACAACAGGCATGCACAACTTCCTCCAGGACACGATCTTTAAGTGTCCCCATATGATGTAAATGTAACCAGAAAAAACCAAATCATGAGCTGAATGCAGGCTGTGAGCTATAAGTTGCACATGCCTGTAATATAATATCAGTAGATGGAATTTTCCATTCAACAACTGGTGACTGCATGGCAGCTTTGGCTGCTCTATCTGCCCTTTCATTCCTCTTAATACCAATGTGACTCGTCATTACAAGCCACTGGCAATAATCCAATCTGCTCCTTTTTCACCCATGGCTGCCTGCAACAAGATTTCCTTGTTTTTCATGAGTATGCATAAACAAAAATACGTCATCAAGAACACAGTATAACAATCTCCTACACATCAATGAAAGTGCCCTTTTTATTGATCGATAAGAGACTGCGTTTGGAAGAGAAAATGTGATTGGTTCATTCAAACAGCATGAAAGGTCATGTTGGGTCAACAATTCAAGAAAATTTGACTCCCGTTTGCAGTGATTGGTTCAACAGGTTTATGAATATTCATGAGAAATGAGGAAATCTTATTGCAGGTAGCCATGTGTGAAAAAGGATAGTAGCACATTGTTGCCAGTAGTTTATGGCTTACTCCAACAATAATTCTGTGCTTTGCATATCAATACCATTTCAGCATATGTAAAGTGTTTTAATCATATTTCACTCATGCTGGTGGAAGGTGCTGTCGAGTGTAGTTCATTGAACTATGCCTGTGAAATCTGTCTCTAGCTGTACTTCTCTCATAGATGAAACGTTCACTCAGCTTGAATTCAAGTGTGGATTCTACCTGGCCAGTTTTTGAATTACCTCTATATCTCTAAAGGACTTAATTGCAGGTGGTAACATCATGGCTTGTAAATCAATCAAGTCTATTACCCAACAGCACAGTCTAGCTCAGGCCAGCTGACTCCACCTTTAAGCCCTTGTGATTTAACTGTGTAGAGAGGTGTACTTCAGTAGATACTACACTGACACAAGTTGAAAATGGTCAATATGCTTTGTGTGTATCTATCTATAAGAGAGGTACCCTATGTTTATTTTGGGGAAAGGATAGAAAACTAGAAATGTGTTCAAGGAACATGAATGCCAACTGTATTGCCTACAAATTGACCTAATTGCAAACCTTAACCAGTCAGACAGACAGACAAGGTTAGTATATCTTTATCAAGCCAGCTCACTGAAGAGAAACTTGTCAGCCTGAAAGGACTAGAAATATCTTGGTGCCTAAACGCCCTAGCTACCACCCCAACTTTCAATTTGTGAATTCGCTGCCAAACTGACCTAAATGCAAAGCTTAACTATATACACTAAAGCATAAAATGAAGTTCACAGTAACCAACTTTTGATTGGAGAGTGCTTTATTCACCAAAACATCCACATATTCATGTGTTATGCTGCATGACCACACAGCCAACAGTTAGATTTAAAAAGAAAATTTAACTGCACTCACTGAAGTGTAAAATACAGATTACACTGACATACTTTTAAGAGATGGGTGTTTCACTTTGCAAGAAGTATATACATGTACATACAAAGTTGGGTGACCCTTTAGCCAAAAGTACATGCCAAACTTAACCAAAGTGTGACAGATTAATACATGGAAGGATGGATTAAGGGTACCAAAAAAGTGTGACAAATTAATACATGGAAGGATGAATTGAGGATATCAAAGTGTGACAGATTAATACATGGAAGGATAGATTGAGGATATCAAAGTGTGACAGATTAATACATAGAAGGATAGATTGAGGAGATCAAAGTGTGATTGATTAATACATGGAAGGATGGACAGATGATACCAAAGCTGTAGCGTACTAATTGGGGGGGGGGGGCAGACAGGCCTTGGGACACCAAAACAGCTGATAAAAATGTGGCCTCATATTCCGGCTCTTTGGGAAATCATCGTCACCCTGGGCGCCATTTACTCTTAGTACACCACCATACCAAAAAGTGATAGATTAATACATGGAAGGATGGATTGAGGATACCAAAGTGTGACAAATTAATACATGGAAGAATGGATAGAGGATACCAAAGTGTGACAGATTAATACATGGAAGGATGATTTGAGGATACCAAAGTGTGACAGATTAATACATGGAAGGATGGTTTGAGGATACCAAAGTGTGACAGATTAATACATGAAAGGATGGATTGAGGATACCAAAGTGTGACAGATTAATACATGGAAGGATGGATTGAAAATATATGATAGGATGGACAAACTAGGGTCACACCAAAAACCCCTTCCACATTTTTGGTGGGGCATCAAAATAGAGAAATAAAACCCAAGTTCACCCATTGCGTGCAGCTTCAAAATTCTATTTCAAAGGATATAAATTACTTGGCATATGGAAGTAATCATAATAAAGAAACAGAACAAGACACACAATATGGCATATCTATGATGCTCTCTTTAAATTCCAAAATGATGCAAACAGCAATTGTTGTCCAAACTCCTGAACCCACATCTGTTGTCAATACAAAAATCCAAGAAGAGAGATTAGTGTGAAGCTTTATGTTCAGGGAATTTTGCAAGTCTTCAGAAATTGCTTGCTGCCAAGCAAATTAGTAAAATTGCCTGTACAAGTAATCAAAATACATTTGGAGTAGATCTGCTCACACAAAAAAAAGAATGCTTCACACAAGTCCTTTTCTTAAATTTTAATATAATACAATGTTTTCATGGTCTTTTTATTTTTTTCACCAGTTATCAGGCATTTCAAGATAACTCATCTGTAATTTCAGTGTTTCCTATCATCAGTGTGAAGAAAATAAAGGGGCTTTTTTAGTCAAAATCAGGGAAACACATTTTTGGATTGAGTATGGGTCTGTATTCAGTCTCCAAAACTGGCAAGGGAAAATCCATGATGAATAAAGAAACAATAAAGATTTATTTCAAAATAATCAATCAACTTCTACATATGAATTATTGACCAATGCTATTGCTGGCAACATGTGATGAATTATGTTATCACAGGTACACTTCAAGCACCATGCATCATGCATATGATGACAATTCTTATGCCCAACTGACCCAACAAGAGTCCCTCGAAGGGACTGATGCACTAATGAAGAATTTCCAGGAATTCAAGACAAGACCATTTCTTCTTTTTAACTGCCAGGTGTTGAAACCATCTCTAATATTCTTTAGTAATAAAATTTTCAAATTATCGACTGCGGCAGAAAGATATTGGATATAAGATGAGCACCATTTTGATTTGTGACAAACTAGACACCATTAGAAGACTATTGGTGAAAACCTCATTTTGATATGACCATCCATTCAGGAGAAATAGTGACATGATTTTTAATATGTTCAATGTGGCAACCATATTTGAGATCAGATTGACACAATTTTTATTCAGGACCAACTAAATATCATAACCAGCCTTTTAGTGAAAACCAGCAGTATGAATTTCCATTCAAGAGTAGCAATAACATGATTTTCAAGATGGCTGCCATTGTGGCCATACTAGATGTCAGATCAGCATCATTTTCATTTAATACCAACTGACACAATGAGAAGATTTCTGGTGAAAACTCACTCTTGATGTGCCTTTCCATCTAGGAGGAGTAGCGATAAGATCTACAAAATGGCCACTGTGGTGGCCATATTGGATATCAGATCAGCACAATTTTTATTTAATACCAACTAGACACCATAAGAAGTCTCCCAGTGAAAACCTCATGCTGATATGATTTTCCATTCAAAAGGAGTAGCCATAGCAAGATTTTAAAGATAACTGCAGTGCTGGCCATATTGGATGTCAGTTCAGCACCATTTTCATTTAGGACCAAGTAGACATCACAAGAAGTCTTCTAGTGAAAACTCCATGTCAATACGACTTTCTATTCAGGAGGAGTAGCAATAACAAGATTTTCAAGAAAGCTGCCATGGTGGCCATACTGGATGTCTGATCGTCACCATGTTCATTTAGGAGCAACTAGACATCATAAGAAGTCCTTTGGTGAAAACCCTATGTTGATATGACCATCCATTGAGAAGGAGTAGAGACAAGATTTTCAAGATGGCTCCTGTGGCAGCCTTATTGAATGTAACAGCAGCATCATTTTCATATACGACCAACTAAACCTTAGGATAAATCTGCATGTAAAGTTTCATGGCAATTCTCCAAGTAGTTTAGGAGGAGAAGCAATAACAAACTTGTGCTAATGGACGGACAGATGTCAGTCAATGGATAACAGGTCATCCCATAATCTCTTCAGAAGAGCTGAAAACTAAAGAATTCTGGAAGAGGCAGTACCATAAAACATAAGTATTGGTATGTGCCATGCTAAAGACTCCATTTTTTTTCAACCCATCCCAAAAGACCCCATATTTTTAATCTGACCTGCTCTAACAGTTCCCTCTAGTGCTACATTGCATGCTCCAATTGATCTATGTCCACTATACTGGTGTCTTTGGTGCAGGATTTTAGATACTTTCAGTTTCATGAGGATGCTCAAGTTTTGAAGCTTGTGATCTTTTCTGATACTTAGACAATAAATCTTGGTCATGTTTAGGGGTCATGAACTAAGTCAATGAGACTAGCAAAACAGCTGCACAAAGTAGTGAAAACATTCTTTGACTTTACACACTGCTGCAAGATTTTAAACAAGAGGCCCAAATGGGTCTGACAGTGCTTACTTGGCTGACATCTGCCTAACTGCCAGATACAAGAGCAGCTGGCCAAGAAATCTGGATAAGTAGGATCCCTTCTGTTACAATTTCTCCAGTGCTCATCATTTCATATGTTATGAAAACTAATGTTTAAAGGTCTCTCTAGTTTTTGTATCTTAACCATATCTGATAACACATCAGCATTATTTGTCCAATATTGAAAGGCCCCGAAGCCCGGATGCTTGAAGTCAAAATTGGTCAAATTCTGTTCAGCATTTTTAAAAAAATAAGATTGTGTAAATGTTTTTTTACAATAAGTTATGGTGGCCATATCTGATGTCAGAATGGCATCTTTTCTATAAATCTGAAAGGTGTTCAAACTAGGATACTTTCTGTCAAATTCTGTTAAACGATTATTTAGAAGTTATTGAAGTTTTTTTTTTTCTATTTTAAGCATCAGCAGCCATATTTAATGGCAAATTCACATTATTATTTACATAAACATGAAAAATCTTTTTGCCAGGATGCTTTCTGTCAAGTCTGGTCAAATTCTACTCAGTGGTTTTGGGAAAGTTGCTTAAAGGTTTTTTTTCTTCTATTTTTAGTAACAGCAGCCATACATGATGGTGCATTGGCATGATTTGTACAAACTTGAATGGTCTTCATGCCAGGATGCATTCTATCAAATTGGGTCAAATTCTACTCAGTTTTGAATAGCAATTGTGAACAGATAATGCAAGATATGAGACAAATGAAGGACCTTATGGCCAGGTGACCTATCAATGAAAATGCTGAAATCAACAAACATCCCCAAAGTCCCAATTTTTTCAGGTATCTCCAAGGACTTTTTATTATGATTGGGGTGGTGGGGGTGGTGGAGGGTCAAGGGCCTGTTATTGGATGTTTGGGGAGAGGGGAACAGATTAATTGAAAATTAAATTTGCAGGGGTAAATTGCCAATTTTTGGTAATTCTGTGTGACTTTAAAAATATTCTATTTCTGGAATGAGGCCCATTTACACTGGAATCAGGACCTCTATTTAGACATTAAGGACTCATTATCAAACCCCTGATTTTACGGGGTGTAATACATTTTTGAGCAAGAGAGGATCTGAAGAAAATGGATGAAGAATTTAAGGGTTTGAGAATTACCACAATCAACAGTATCCATTACAGTAGCCAGACTCAGAAGCCAAACAATAAGGGAAATTTCCCAGTTCCTAATTACAACTGGATGCATAAAATTCCCACAAATCATGTGCCCAGGGCTACCATAATACTGAGTCTAGGCTACCATTATGGTGAATAAAGGTAACCCAGTTGGCTGCAACGTGACTATGACTTGTGCTGCATTTGATCAAAACTTGACTACAGCAATATTTCACTTACAGAATATATTGACCACATATTATGAGAAAAAAAAAGGAAAGTGTTGAGACTACCATTTTACCATAGATCTGATTCTGAAATCTCTCAGATGCTGATGCATGTGTACATACATACACACAAGGAATGGATCACATATTTCCAATAATGGGAACAAAACCGACAATAGTGTACATCTCTGGAATAAAAAAGAAAGATGAAAGAACACAACTCTCAAAAGTGAGGATATGGTAATATTTGTACGTGACATGTATACCTAGGGTCACTGGATGTGCAGACACAGTTTGATAGTCAAACAAACAAGGCACACAATATAAAGTTGTTCTCTGGTGTGTTTAAAGTCTAATTAGGCAGGAATCATGGATGTTGTAAAGCTATGTCTCAATGAACATTAGTACAATCTTTGATGTGTACCTCTTCAAATATTCTTATTTATATCACTGGTTACATGACAGGACTCCACTGTAAATAAATAATGTACTTCTATTATCAAAAACTACTGCAAGAATGAGCAAGACTCTTTTGTACTCATTTCAGATCAAAACCTGTGCTGTGATTAAAGTCTCAACTTTTTTCCTGCAAACCTATATCAAAGGCTCTTTGTATCATAAACAGAATGAACATGTTAGAAACTAACACATTATAAATACTTGCACCTGTTTCTACAACTATGTGTCATTCAAGGTTATATATTCAACATAACCATCTCATGCACTTCATGAATAAATTATGTGATCTTATCTGGAAACTTAAGTGGTGCAAAGCAAGTGTGCTACCATAATGCGGGAGCACATCTCTTGGTCTATGCAGTCTGCAGTGGGTTCTGACTTGTATGCATGCACAGACCGTACATATGAAATGTGGTGGGTATATGTGCAATGTGACTAACAAACCAGTGGCTGATTAAAGCGGACATTATTTGTTTTAGCCATATATTATGCAATACCAACATGATGCTAATTACTTTCTTAAAACTGAAGAAAAAATATAAAAAAGGACAGTACATTACAAATCATACTTTTAAAGGCAACACTATTTCAAAGTAATATTCAGAACAGTCAGAAAATGGCAGGAAGTGTCATTAATACCCGTTTAATGGTGTGATACTTATGAAAAGTTTCCATTCCAAGACATACAGAATTTAAATTTGTACACCAGTCAGTTAGATTTGTATAAGGGGTATTTGACAATGTAAAATTATGCCCTATATGGTTATAAATGAAACACATGACACCAATTCCTATTGTTAACACCTATTTCACTGTAGTGCTGACAACACCTGCAGAATACTCTGTCGCTGGGGAAATGTGATTACAATCGTGAAGGTAAGATTCCATCCTTAACAATATATTGGAGGGAAAAAAAGCCAACCTGTTTTGTGGCGAGATCTACTGCATTTTGTTTTGCCAACTGCATACTTAATACAACCAAATAAATTAATCACATTATAAAATACTACTGCACAATATTAATTTAATATTTTTTCACAAATCCATTACTGCCTTTACCTTAAAATGATTCAATAAAAGTAAAATACATTAGAAATAATTTTCATTTTTGTTGTTGTGTAAATATCATTAATTATCTCGGACAATGATGTTATTCATATTTAAATTAAGAAAAAGATCAATGGCATGGTATTATGCATCAGTCTGCCTTATCATCTAATAAAGATACCTAGCTTTCAGATGGATAAGTTCGGTTTTGTGGGGTTTAATGCCATTTTTCAGCACATGACTGGCTATAAATGGCAGCCAGTATATTTGGTGGAAGAAGAACCTGGGAATAATCACCAACCCATGGGAAGCTACTAGCAGGCTTCTTCACATACCCATGTTGGTCAAGCCTAGACTCAAACTTATGTGGACAGAGGTGAGATGTGTGAGTGATCTGTAAAGGTGAGCACCTTAGACCACTCAACCACCCAAGGCCCCTTCAGATAATTAAAACATCTCTCTAATGCATTATATTTTGCAACTAAAGTTTTAAAACATGCTTTAAAACACATTAGAATCTACTTCCCAATGCATTAAAACATATTTCTAATGTGTAAGAGGTTATTTCTAATGCTTTAGACATTTCAGAAAAGAAGATCATAGATTCATAGCATCAAGAAAGACTTGTAAACCCCATTCTGATTGGATAACTTCTACTTCTAATGCGTTAATTTCTAACACATTAGATAGCACAACTAACATATTGAAATTGTTTCTAATGCTTTAACTATACTTCTAATGCACTGAAATTACTAATGCATTAGATATTTTCACTCATTAGAAGTATATTCTAGTGCATTAGATGTATGTTCCAATGCATCTGTTGCAAAAATCAATAACGTTAATTTATAACATTCTGGTTTATCATGTTTTTGACATGAACTGCCTCAGATAAACCTCTCATTTCTTACAAGTTTTGATACAGGCATACTACGCACTTTAGTTATAAACAGAAACAGCAACAAAGCAATCTCTCTCTCCAATTTGCTCCCATTGTATTTTAACATTACAGACCTAACAATCATTGAGCTCCACCAATAACTGCACTTGTATAAACAACTATTTGTCAGTCAACGTTAGAAATTCAATACAACCATCACATTATGCACATTATGTGAATAATTACATGATCTTATCTGGAACCTATAAGTCGAAAGATGCAAAGCAAGTGTGCTACCATATCCATTCTTTACAGTCTATGATTAATGATACTGCTTAAAATATCTCAGTTTATGATAATCACACTTTCTGCTTGTCCTTACCGCATTATTCTCATACAAGGGATTCTGGAACTCAGAGGGCACTTTGTCCTTGTAGGCTTTACCCAGAATCCAGGCAAGGGAGGCATGAAGCTTGGCCTGCAAAGTACAAAAATAATGGACTGTTATTCACTAGCAGGGTTAATTTTAGGCTGTGCCCTTGCGCCAGTCACCATTATTTTTCATTTTTGGCATAAAACATTCCCTCCATGGCACTAACACAGAAAAGACCCCCCAAAATACAGATAAAAGATAATTATGGGCAATTTTAAACTGAATTCAGCACATCATATATCGGTACTTACTGAATAGAGTGTGCTTATCACCAAAGAAGCATTCAGGGTGGCCAATGACAGAACTCAAGAATACCGAACACTCCTTGCCAATCCCAACACACATGCAAAAATGATCACATTAAGGCCAGACAGAATTTAGGTCACTAAGCCTGTTATGTCATCCCAACCCAACCTATGTAAGGGCGTCATAAGGATGCACATAAGAATAGGTTCAACAGAATCTCTTCATTCGCAGGACCAATAAAATTATGATCTTAATTAAACGACACATGTATTAACCAATGAAGACAAACAATATAATGTCCAACTGTTGTTCTTAAAGACTGCACATTTCAAAATAAAAATACCGTACATAAAGGCACCCAGTGCCGCATCAGTACAGGACAGGGGACTGACCAGCTGAAAACCGGACTGTCCAGTATAAAACCAGACAAAAAGACCACCCTATAAGCATAAGGCTTGCAATTTCATTGGCTGACAGAAATATCTAACTGACATGGATTAGCTTGGACACCAATTATTTGCACCATTGATAAAAAAATGTAAAGAAGACAAGATGAAATTTCCTGCAAAAACTGTTGCCATTACTTCCAAAGTAGTGTGCAGGGATGAAAAAATGTAGACTCTAATGTCAAAAAATAAATTCTTGAGGGAAATGGTTACTCAAGCATAAGGAATTCAAACCCCAGTAAAGAAGGCTCATGACAGAAGAGGCTGAAAATACTCACAGGTGCCAGGGTCGAGGATTTATTCATTTCTGAAAAAAATTGTCACTTTTCCAGCATTATATACTTTCAATCAGTCATTCTGGAGTCAGACTATAGCACAGTTTGCTGCAATTTCCTGGCTAACTAAAATCACTGTCCTGAACAGTGGACACAGCTACATGTAATTTAGCAGACAAGGAAACTGCAGAAAACTGTGCTGTAGTCAGACTCCACAAAGATTGACTCTAAACATATGAGGCTGAAAAAGCGAATATTTAATAAATCCATGATGTTAGTGCCTGTGATAATACGTGTTTGAAAAAACAAGATACAAGTAAGGGTATTTGTGACACCTATTTCATTTTCTAAATTATTGCACTTTTTGACCTGGTAGGGACCACTGGAACCCACATTTTCCATTTCTGGAATAAACACTTCACTAGTCTGAATGTGAGGGGGTATATAAAAATAAAAATAGCTTGTGAGGTTTATTGGAGGAAAAACACTACTCCCTATTCATTTATTTCAGCATTTTCATTGCATGTTATAACTGCAGTAACATTAGGTGTTGAATTACCATAGATCTGTATTGGAAAAATGAAAAGCTGACTGAATGTACAAAAATGATCGTGTTCTCAGTGTTCTGGAAAACATTTCAACAAATACATAAAAAGAGGCATTTGTTTTAACACAGAGGAAATGTTTGTAAATGTCACTCAATTTTTGACAAGTACACACAGCATCACTTTAAGGCTCTTCAATACAACACGGTTCCAGTTATAAGGCAAGTATGGTCATGGATCCCATTTCATTCAGAGTTAGTAAAATGATATGTATCATTTATTTCATTATAAGGCTGTTACACTATAAGACCATTCATTATAATATGCTTCCTGATAAATAGCAAGTAATGTCATGGATCCCATTTCATTAAGTGGTAATTATCTGTATCATATACTTCATGGATCCCAATTCATTAAGTGGTAATGATATGTATCATGTACTTCATGGATCCCATTTCATTAAGTGGTAATGATATGTATCATGTACTTCATGGATCCCATTTCATTAAGTGGTAATGATATGTATCATGTACTTCATGGATCCCATTTCATTAAGTGGTAATGATACGTATCATATACTTCATGGATCCCATTTCATTATGTGGTAATGATATGCATCATGTACTTCATGGATCCCATTTCATTAAGTGGTAATTATCTGTATCATATACTTCATGGATCCCATTTCATTAAGTGGTAATGATCTGTATCATATACTTCATGGATCCCATTTCATTAAGTGGTAATGATATGTATGATATACTTCATGGATCCCATTTCATTAAGTGGTAATGATATGTATCATCTACTTCATGGATCCCATTTCTTTAAGTGGTAATGATATGTATCATATACTTCATGGATCCCATTTCATTAAGTGGTCATGATATGTATCATATACTTCATGGATCCCATTTCATTAAGTGGTAATGATATGTATCATCTACTTCATGGATCCCATTTCATTAAGTGGTAATGATATATATCATGTACTTCATGGATCCCATTTCATTAAGTGGTAATGATATGTATCATATACTTCATGGATCCCATTTCATTAGGTGGTAATGATATGTATCATATACTTCATGGATCCCATTTCATTAAGTGGTAATTATATGTATCATATATTTCATGGATCCCATTTCATTAAGTGGTAATGATATATATCATGTACTTCATTATCAGTGGAAATAATAGGTATCATGTACTTCATTATAAGACTGTCTCATTATCAGCCAGTATATCTATGGCTTCCATGGACAGCGTTGTAATGAGTACTGTGCAATCTAACTTTTATATATGGCAAGTAATGTCATGGATCCCATTTCATTAAGTAGTAATTATCTGTATCATGTACTTCATGGATCTCATTTCATTAAGTGGTAATTATATGTATCATGTACTTCATTACAAGACTGTCTCACTACAAGACCCATTCAATATAACATGTTTCCTGATATATGGCAAGTATGGTCATGGATCCCATTTCATTAAGTGGTAATGATATATATCATGTACTTGATGGATCCCATTTTATTAAGTAGTAATGATATATATCATGTACTTGATGGATCCCATTTTATTAAGTGGTAATGATATATATCATGTACTTGATGGATCCCATTTTATTAAGTGGTAATGATATATATCATGTACTTGATGGATCCCATTTTATTAAGTGGTAATGATATATATCATGTACTTGATGGATCCCATTTTATTAAGTGGTAATGATATATATCATGTACTTGATGGATCCCATTTCATTAAGTAGTAATTATATGTATCATGTACTTGATGGATCCCATTTTATTAAGTGGTAATGATATATATCATGTACTTGATGGATCCCATTTTATCAAATGGTAATTATATGTATCATGTACTTGATGGATCACATTTTATTAAATGGTAATTATATGTATCATGTACTTGATGGATCCCATTTTATTAAGTGGAAATGATATATATCATGTACTTGATGGATCCCATTTTATTAAATGGTAATTATACGTATCATGTACTTGATGGATCCCATTTTATTAAATGGTAATTATATGTATCATGTACT